>JARYGA010019127.1:0-65035 GCA_030545235.1 Helianthus tuberosus
AGAAATAAAACTTCATTATATTTCAAATAAGCATGTTCATAACAAAAACACTAACCATAAATAAGTTATAACATTATCTAACATAAAGTCTTAACATTTAACAAAGAAACTAAAAGCAATTAAAGAAATAAGAAGCATAAAATCTTAAGTTATCATGCGTCCTCAATCCTCATGGACTACCTACAAATAAACCATCCATGTATAAGCATTAAGTTCCATGATATTAAAATAATTTGTATCACAAGTTTAACAAATACATACCGAGATGAATGGATAGGGTCATGCGATGGATGCAACAATACAATCTTGAATTGTAGAAAATAAACCATATGGTCTTACCAATAGTTTCTTTGCCTTCCAAACACAACCCCAATCTCAACTTGCAATCACAATATCAATAATCAATTGCAATTCCACAAGAGTCACACTCTCAAGTACAATAAAAAGACAAAGCATCAGTTAGAGTTTTAGAAATTTAGGGCAAACATTGATTGAGAAAAACACACATATATAAACATATACCATATGAAATAGTTGTTAACCTACCTTATATCTCGAATTAACATTAATGACTCCCCAAATCATGACTTGGGAGGCCATCATTAACCTCAGGCGATGAACGACTCGATAATCATAACTTTAGAAGCGTGGGTGTCGTTTGGAATAATAGTGAGGAAGCAGGGGATTGATTGGTTGCGTGCTAGATTCCATAACTTCAGATTCAGAAGCGTGCAACCCTAGATAAAAAAAAGAATGGCGTTGTTAAAAATTGAGGCCATAATTTCAGATTAATGAATTGGGTTGTGGGCACTTGGGCTTGTAAGTAAGCTGATTATTATTGAAGAAAGAAAAGGCGCAAAATCCGGAGTCCCTTAAACTTTGGAGGCCCCAGGCCTTTGCCTAGATCCAAAAGTCCATTGCGCCGGCCCTGCACACAGAAACACATATCTGGACCAATTTTCGGCACATTACGTTTTCTTTAAGCTAGACCTGGCAAAGGGGTCGGGTCGGAGGGTGGGGGGTTTGTGGCGGAGGAAAACAGAAAGCATAAACCCTAAAATAACCGAAATAATACATGAATTGTAGATGGAGGGTGGGGGTTTATGGCGGAGGAGACGACAGAGACGCGGAGATGGTGGCGGGTTTGTGGCGGAGGAGATGGCGGAGGCCGGAGAAGATGAAGATGCCCTGAATCGCTGATAAGTGATGGTAGCCTGATGAAGATGATGATGTTCACCCGTAGTTTTTCTATTCAAACCCTAATTACCCGTGCTTTTAATTTAATCAACCCAACTTAACCTGTGAATAAAAGCTTTAACTTTTTAAGTGACCCATTTCAACCCCTTATTTATTTTTTTTAATCCAAAACATCCCATTGTAGTTTTTAAAAGGGTTAAAATAACCAATTTAATAGCTTCTGGGTCAGGATTGCCCCCTCTTATAAGGCCCAATACATATCACGCACATAAGAACGTAAAAGTTACGATATTAAAATTGTCAATAACCTTTTTTTTTGCTGCTAAACATCATCAATGTAACTAGGGGTGTTAATGAGTCGAGTCAAGCGTGTCGATATTTATTTCTAAAGCTCGAGCTCGGCTCGTGAGTAGTTTTTCAAGCTCGGGCTCGGCTCGTTTATTATTTATTAATCGAAACCGGCCACCATCACCACTCATCGGCCATCACCACTCACCGGCCACCACCACCGCCGGCCACCACCACCACCTCTCACCACCACCACCACCACCACCGCCGACCACCACCACTACTCACCACCACCACCACCACCACTAGCCACCACTCACCGGCCCGCACCACCGGCCACCACCACTACTCACCACCACCACTCACCACCACCACTCACCGGCCACCACCACCGACCACCACTACTCACTAGCACCACCACTCACCGGCCACCACCACCACCACCACTACCACTCACTGGCCACCACCACCTCTCACCACCAACACTCACCGGCCACCACCACTGCCGGCAACCAACACCGGCCACCACCACCACTCACCATCACCTCTCACCACCACCGCCGCCGGTCACCACCACCGGCCACCACCACTACTCACCACCACCACCACTCACCACCACTACTCACCGGCCACCACCACTACTCACCACCACCACTCACCACCACCACTCACCGGCCACCACCACCACCACCTCTCACCACAACCTCTCACCAGCACCAGCACCTGCACCACCACTCACCGGCCACCACCACTACTCACCACCACCACCACCGGCCACCACCACTACTCACCACCACCACCACTCACCACCACCACTCACCGGCCACCACCACTACTCACCACCACCACCACTCACCGGCCACCACCACCTCTCACCACCACTTCTCATGAGCACCACCACCTCTCACCAGCACCACCACCTCTCACCAGCACCAGCACCAGCACCACCACCGGCCACCACCACTACTCTCCACCACCACTCACCACCACCACTCACCACCACCACTCACCACCACCACTCATCGGCCACCACCACTCATCGGCCATCACCACCACTCACCACCACCTCTCACCACCACCACCACCACCACTCACCGGCCATGATTAAGCGGGTCAATAACCTAGTGTTATTATAAAACTCTACCGAATAAACGTCCTATAAAACTTATGTTTTACGACTCAAATATCATGTGTCCTATTACGGTGTATTATAATAACACCATAATGATTAAGCGTCCTATAAAGTTTAAAGTTATAAGACCCTAGTGTCAAGTGTCCTGTTAAGTTATGTTATAATAGAACTCTAGCGAATAAGCGTCCTACAAAACTAATGTTTTATGACTCAAATATCAGGTGTCCTATTACGGTGTATTATAATAACACCACAATGATTAAGCGTCCTATAAAGGTTAAATTTATAAGACCCAAGTGTCAAGTGTCTTTTTAAGTTATATTATAATAAAACTTAGTGAATAAGCGTCCTATAAAACTAATGATTTATGACTTAAATATCAAGTGTCCTATTACGGTGTATTATAATAATGCCACAATGATTAAGCGTCCTATAAAGTTTAAAGTTATAAGATCCAAGTGTCAAGTGTCCTATTAAGTTAAGTTCTAATATGACTTCGACTAGAAAGGGTCTTATAACACTGAACATTTATGACTTAACTACAACGTGTCCTATTAAGTTATGTTATAATAGGACCCCAGATAATCAAGTGTCATAATATAGTACCACATAATGGGACACTAACAATTAAATGTCTTATAATGTACTTTATTAGGATCTACATTTTAAGTGTCCTATTAAATTTTATGATAATAGGACCCCAAAAAATCATCCATCCTATTAAATAGTTTTTTAGGACACCGATTTAGTAGAGTATATTATAAAAGGACCCCAAAAGTTCATTAATCCATTAAATAGTTTTTTAGGACCCTCTTTTACAAGCTCCCACAGAAAAGGTCCTAAAAAGTCATTTTTGTTGTAGTGATTGTTTATGCTTTATTACGTGATTAAATCTTTAATATAAAGCATTATGTGGTTATTATAGGTTGATTTGGCTAACGTAATCATGAAATGGGTATTCAAAATCATGTCGTCATGTAATAATACATAGTAAGCTATTGTTACGTAATCACTTAGTGTGGTTTCACATACTATAATAAAATCACGTAATCACTTAATGGGTATTCTAAATCACGTAGTCATGTGTAGGGTATTCAAAATCACATAATCACGTAATAGGTATTCATAATCATATAATTTTTTTAAGAAAACAATAGCAATAAGTTGCTCGAATTAAAGAGAATGAAATGCTCGTTAAGATGGTATAGTATAATTTTTAAAAAAATATTAACGTATGAAAAAGTTATAGATATTGAAAATCAAGGGGGAAGGAGTTCAAATGGGAAATGACCAAAATACTCTTTCTCTATTTGTTTCTTCAATTACTTGAATCTGAAATTTAGGAAAATGTCATTGCCTAATTTTGAGCCATTGATTTTGGAAGATCAATGGCTAAATTTGTCGCATATGCTTCTATTATCTTAATGTCTTGTACAAGATTCAGATTCTATATTTATATCCTTATGGTAGAATACATATGTAGTTTTATATGTGTTTTACAAGAGATAAGAATACATGTTTTTTTTAACGACAAATTTTGGATCACCGGAGTATTATCGTGTCATCAGCGGAACCAACCGATCATATCTATCTACACTAGACAATAATTTCTATACACCAATTTAGGAGGAAACCCAATAAATCTGCAAAAAACCCCTTATGGGAATGGAACCCATGACCTAATGGTCCCTAAGCCTTATCCCATCATGCCACTAGGCTATAATGTCATGGGCAGATCAAATAAAAATACTAATGTAAAATTATATGAACGATTCCATACAAGCAAATAAAGATATCGTAGGATTCGCAACCAAAATATTTATAAGCTAAAAAGAACGTATTATTGTTTCCCTCGTGTACAATCCACAAAGCAATGCATTTCTCTACGAAGTTAGGTAGTGTTTGGAATGCAGGAATGAGAGGCTGAATGGAATGGATCGAGGGAATGAAGAAAAGGGTGTTTGGTTGGTCAATGGAATGGAATCACCCATTCCATAAGGCATTCCATTCCCTCAAAATCATTCCACCCACTCCGATGTTTTTTTTTTCATTCCATCCCCTTTTGCACCATTCATCAACAACACCACAACCCACCACCTTCGCCACCACCCACCACCACCACCCACACACCACTGACGCCATCGCCGCCTCCACCCGCAACCCGACAGCCACCGCCTTCGCTGCCACCGCCTCCGCTGCCACCAACTACCACTGCCGCCAATGCACTCGCCGTCGCCACCCACCACCACCGTCGACCCCACAACCACCGCCACCACCACCAACCGCCTCCACCCACCATCACCTCTGTCGCCACCAACCACCATTAACGGCAGCCTCCACTGCCGCTACCCCCGTCACCGCCACCCGTCGTCTCCGCCTTCACCGCCACTCGCCGCCGCTGCCACCCATCACCGCCTCCGCCACCACCCACAATAATAATTCATTCCCACTTGGTAACCAAACAAGACACGGGATCATTGCATTTCCTCATCCATTCCATTACATCGTCCATTCCATTACCCCATACCAAACAGACCTAGTATTTTATGTTTCATGGATAAAGATTATCTATTCAAGATCATGGATAGACATTATTTTTAGAGTTAATTACTGTTTTCGTCCCTGTGGTTTGGAAAAAATCACTATTTCAGTCCATTAGTTTAAAAATTACGATTTCAGTCCCTGTGCTTGTCACGTGCAGGGCAAATTGGTCATTTCCAATTCAACAAAGGAACCTGTTATATATAACCCCCAATTACGTGCAACCTTAGAACCCTAGTTCCCAAATTATTCTCCAAACAAGAGATACGAAGCCCTAATAGATCGATTAAGCATGGAAATTTTCCAATCGGTTATCTGTCCATGTGGAGCGAGCACTGAGATTTGCACATCATGGATAGATTCAAACCCAGGCAGACGATTTCAACATTGTACAAGAATTGTAAGTGTTTGAAAAGTATAATGTTGAACTTTTTACTATTGATTCTGAAGTTATAACTTGTTGCAGGAACCCAATTGTGGTTTTGTTTGCTGGGTTGACCCTCCAATGTGTCGTAGATCTACACTGATCATACTAGGGCTGCTGAGATCGATTACCAACCATGAAGCTATTACAAGAAGAAATGTAATCAAAATTCGAAGCCTTAAAGTTATAATTTTTTTCTAGTTGGATGTTCATTCTATTGTATGTTATAACAAAATGAACAAACCTTAGTTTGTTGAATTAGTTGACTTTTGTAATGCTTCTAACTATGTTGTAGTGAATGCAGTAAGATGCATCTTTTGTTTAATGAAAATGTCAAAGCACTAATACTTGCCATTGGAAGTGTACAAATGACCAAATGCTAATATTTTCCATTGGAAGTGTACGAATGACCAAATGTTAAGTGCACTAATATTTGACGTTTGAAGTGTACGAATGACCAAATGTTAAGTGCACTAATATCTGCCATTGGAAGTGTACGAATGACCAAATGTCCGAATGCAAATACCGAACTTGACAAACTTGACAAAATCTGCACTAATATCTGCACTTTTTGACCCAAACCAAACTTGACAGACTGTTAAGTGCAATATTTTACCCCTACACCATTTTACCCGTACACTAAACAATTAAGTGCACATTTTTACCCTGCACAGTTGACAAACACTTCACAAAATCTGCACAATCTGACCCAACCAAACTTGATAAACTGGACCATTTTACCCCTGCACAAACACTAACATTTTGACAGATTGCATACACATACACAAACAGTAACCAAATAGATAAAGTAGTTCAAGCATCCATTGTTTAGAGACATTCAAAAGACAACTAAAGTAGTTCAAATTAAAATACCAAATACTTAAAATAGTTCAAAAGACAATAGAAACAACAAATCAAGGCTGTGGTTGTGGCACTTAACCATGCACTTCCCCTGATGTCACAACCTCTTACAGGACCTTTGGTTGGGACCCTTGGCCTTGCACTTTGCACTGGTAACAGTGTTTCCCCTCCTGCTCATTTTACTTTCTTTCACTGGGACAATTTCCTCCTCATTAGCACTTTTCTTTCTCTTCTTGAATGGCCTCCCAATCTGTGTGTGATGCTTAGGAGGCATGAGAGTTGTTGAAACTTGTGAAGGTGTCCAAAGATCCACCCCATTGATTGGGTCAATTGTATGCTTATAAACCTTCTTCCAAGTGTCCATCCAGTAAACTTCTGAAACCCAAGTCTCTGGAAGGCTTGGATTCATGCCATATTGAACCATTGTCCAATTCACTGCCACAACATGCTTACATGGCATGCCTACCAACTCCCACCTCCTGCAAGAACATTCCCTCTTATCCACATCAACTACACACTTATCTCTACCACCTCTCTCTCTGACATGGTATTTGCTGGTCCCATTCCACATAACTGAGTAATTTGAAGCTTCACTTTTGATCTCTTCAAACATGATGCTAGCTTTAGGGGTCAAGTGACCTTCTGCCTTTGCAATCTGCTTTAGCACCACTACAATTCTCTTCATACAATACTCCATAATGTATTCCAGATAGGTAATAATGGGCTTGTCCCTTCCACCAATTAGTTGTCTATTAAACACCTCACAATGGTTGTTCAATAGCACATCACTGGTTGCTATTCCTACAAAGGTATCTGTTAGCATGTTGAAATATAAAAAAATAATTGAAAGATTTATACCAATCATACCACTGAAGAATGCTCTGGACCAATGTTTTGGATTGATTTCTTTCAACCAATCATGTAATGCAGGATCTGTATTCCTAACCAGTCTCATGTTTTTTCTCAAACTCTGGAATAGTTGTTGAGGCAGCACATTCCCAAAGCAGATTCTTATACAATTGTCCCTTCCACTTAGCCTTCATATTCTCATGGATGTGTCTCAAGCAGAATCTGTGTTTAGCCCTAGGGAATACTTTCTTTAATGCAGGTATAATTCCCTGGACATATCACATAACAAACAACAAAATGCAGTATGATAAGTAACATAACAAGGCACTTCAACAAAATGCAATATGATAAGTATTACCTTTTTTCTATCACTTATAAAAGTGAAGTTTGAGTTGACTTCCAGGTCTAAGTCATCACCAAGGCACTTCAAGAACCAGGTCCAAGAGGATGTGTTCTCATACTCAACCAATGCATATGCTAAAGGATAAATGCCATTATTTGAATCAATACCTACTGAAGTCAAAATCTGTCCTGGATAAGGGCCATTCATGAAGCATCCATCCAAACCCAATATCCTCCTGCCACATGCTTTAAAACCCTCTTTCAATGGCCCTAAACAAATGTAGATCCTTTTTAACTGTCTGGTGGAACTGTTATGGTTGGGCTCTCTTTCAACTTCAATCTTAACAGATGTTCCTGGATTAGCTCTTATCACCTCATTATAGTAGTCCCTGAGTAATGCATACTAACCCTTGAAGTCTCCTTGAATCCTTCTTGTAGCTATCTGTTTAGCCCTAAACACCTTCATCCTAGACACACTTACCTGATACTTGTGTTGGATCTGTTCTTGTAGTGCATTAAGTGATATAGTTGGATTCAGAGAGATTTCATCCTGAATTTCTTTAGTTATGTAAGAAACCGTGTATAAATTAACCTTCCTAGTTTGAAGCAATTATGAACATTATTAAATGTTTTCACCACCCAACTACATTGTTTATTGTGGTTGGAAACATGCAGAATAAAAGGATAAGTGGGGACAGGTTTCTTTTTCCTAGGAATCTTTTACTTCTCCTCGGACCCACCTTGTTTTATCTTCCCACTAGCCTTTCAACCATTGCCCTTTGACTCCCAGCCTTTGAACCACTACAAATTGACCCCCCAGCCTTTGAACCACTACCTTTTGACCCTTCAGCCTTTGAACTTATGTCCTTTGACCCCCCAGCCTTTGAACTACTGCCCATTGACCCCTTAGTCTTTGAACCATTGCCCTTGAACACACTTAAACTTGACTCTGCTATACTGCTTGCGTTTAAACCACCACATACTACACGAAACATGGCTTTATCATTCCTAACAATTTAAAGCTGCCTTTTACTATCAACTGCAAGCTTCTTCACAAGTGTCTTAATCTCATCTCTACTTGAAAATTGTTGTCCAATATAAAATGGTTCCATAACAGGATCTCTGGCTAGCCTCTTCTTCTTCCTTAACTTTTTCAAAGCCCTCTTTAAAGGTGGCTCATTCTCCCCATCACTTAGATTGTCAAATTCATCAAGTTCAAATACACTCTCATCTTCACTAAAGTTGTCAGCTAGTTCCTCCAACACATCAATATCAACTGCAGCTCTGAAGTCTTCCATGTTAACTTCATCTTCATCAAAGATATTTCCTAAGTCTACAATGAAATCAGAGTCATCAGAATCAGAATCATTCTGATCATCTTCAGAATTATCATGATCATTATTATCAGGATTATCATCTTCAGCATGTTGTGTATCATGTTCTAAAGTATTCTGCTCTTCAACATAATTTGGTCTTTTAGTTGTAACCTCTTCCATGTCAACTTCTGGCTCTTCAATGATATTATTCTTGTCTATGAATTCAGAATCTTCTGAATCAGAAGGATCAGCTGTCACACCCTAACCGTTGGCAGAAACATCAGGGCATGACACTGAGCGAAACAGATTCTCCATGAGTATCCATAACAACTATTAATTACCAGATATTTATACATCACATCCCATACCATAACATATCCGAAATAAACAGTTATTACAAATAATTGTCTCAAAAACAAAAATCCATTCCGACAACTCAGATTTAGCGTGACATAACTAGACCCCTAGCTTGATTCACCAAAGCACAACATTCCTAGCATCTTAAGCACCTGTCACATATGTTAAAATAGAGGTCAATACACATAGTGTAAAGGTGAGCATACAAGTTTAATAGTATAATAGAGTTCGAAATCGTTTACGCATAACCAGCATGTAACATGTAACAAAGTGAAGGCTACTAGGTTATCGACAATGAAATATGCACAGACGTGACTACGAGTTGTAGAATAAGCAACGCATATCACTACTGTGACATGCGAGTAAAGCCCTTAACAACCCCTGTCCACGACAGGTGCTGAGCCCAAACTATAGTACTATCGTTGCTAAGGTGTCAGGCAACAATCACTGTGTAAACATAACATACAAGCATTCATCGAATAACACATAGCATGCAATAACGGTCAGCGTATAAATAGTGTTTTCGTTGTGTGTCGATTGTGTTTTGAATAAGTAATGTATGTAACACCCAAAAGTGCGTAAATCAAAAAAGGGTTCGAGTATACTCACAGATTGTGTTTAGTAAATAAACACTCTCTTGGATTGAAGGGGGCGATGAGAGATTAGCCTGAACAGTTAACGATGGCATAAACGAAGAAACGACGCGATAGACGGTGAAAATGACTAAGTGACGAATGGTAATCCGATCGGATGGTCATTCGATCAGATGTCAATCTGTTCGGATGGTCATCCGATCGGATGGCCATTCGTTCGGATTGACATTCGTTTGGGAAGGATGTGTTTGTGTATGATGGCTTTGAAGTTTTCGTTGTGGCATTATGAAAAACAGAGAAGTATCTCTACCCTTCAGGTCGATCGATCAGACGGTCCTTCGATCGGATAGTGATCCGATTGGCGAGACATTTCAGTTCGAGAACAAGTTCGCAGCAGGAGAGTCATTCGACCGGATGGTCTTCCGATCGGATGGCAATCCGTTAGAACTGATGATCTTTGAAAATTATGAAAATGTTTAAATGTCGGAGATCCAAATGTCAACTGATCAGAATGTTGTTCGATCAGATGATAATCCGATCGGAGGGTAATCCGTTCGTCATTCAGATCCTTGAAAGTTTAAAAATTTTTAAGTATGGAGGCTCAAGTGCGATCCGATCGGATTGTTGTTCGATCGGATGGCAATCCGATCGGACGACAATCCGTCCCAATGATCTGATCGTCTTGATACTTGATTATTTTGCAAAGTTTGTGGTTTGCTCGAGATGGTATGACAACATATTAAACAACGGAACATCATCCAGTCCAAGTCGTCCGATCGAAGTGGGAATCACCCCAGTCTGTTCAGCTGGCTGTTCATGATGGTGGTTCATGTTCAACCCGAAATCGGTTGTCTCTTTGATAAAAAAATCAGATCTCAGACCGATACTTCACTAAGAAAAGAGTAGAAGGCCTGAACGAGCTCCGATTCTATCGGTTTTGAGTGCATTTAGTGTAAAAGAGTTGAAAGAAAGTTAGAAACCATCTTTCAATCCTTTCTAACTTGAAAAAGTTTAGATCTAGGTGAAAATAGTGTTAAATCATGTGGAAATCCTTTAGACTGAGTTATTCTTGGTGGAATGAGGTCAAAACTTGAAGTTCATAAGAACTCCATGATGACATCATCCTAGAACACCTCAAATCCACTGATTTCACGGTTAAAAGTTAAGATTCAAAGGTGAAAATGATGAAGAAATGTGTGTAGATAATATGTACAATATTTGAGTTAAAAACTTACAAGAATCGTGAGAAATCGAGAGAAAGAGGGTCTAGAACGCTGGTCGAACGAGAGAGAGCTGTCACATCACTGTTGGTGATGTGACAGGGGTATTTATAGGTTGCCAAAAGAGGAAAGTGGCATAAGTGTCGGATAGGAAGGCACATCGATCGGATGGCCATTCGATCGCATGGTCATCCGATCGGATGGTCATCGAACGACCATTCGATCGAAGTGGTCCGGCGAGTTGAGTTTCGGCATTTCGTTTCGCGTTTCGGGCGTTGCGATGCGTTTAAGCGATGCGATAGATTAATAATTATCACACAAATACTATATCTAACATACAATCATCCTAAATAACTTACGTTTAGCACTTGCGATTAAGTTGCGTTGCGTTAGAGTTACGATTGCGTTTTGATTAATCACCACAAACATAAAGTCAACATGCAAAAGTAACAAATAAATAACACACATACGTAAAACAATATTCAGAATCTATCAAACAAGTTGCGAATGCGATTAGTGATAAAGCGATAAACATGCTATTATACTTCGATTAAACCTCGGTTATTAATAGATACTCCACATAATATAACTAAAGCAATTAAAATACAGGATTCGATTACATGTCAAGAAGCACAAATCAGTAATTAAGCAAGGAGTGACAGATTGCAATTAGCAATCTTTTCTTCATTTGACTTTGACTTTGACTTTCGTAACACAGGGTGTTACAGCCTCCCCCTCTTAAGGGAATTTCGTCCCGAAATTAAGGCGCAGGCGTAACAAAGAGCTGATGATATTTCGCCTTCATGTCGCTTTCGAGTTCCCAGGTGAACTCTGCGCCTCGTTTGCCTTCCCAGCGGACTTTCACGATGGGAATGCGTGAGCGACTGAGCTTCTTGGTTTCTCAATCCATGATCTTGACAGGCTTCTCTACGAAGTGTAATGTTTCGTCCACTTGTAGATCCTCGAGTGGAACTTGTAAATCCTGCTCGGCAAGGCACTTTCCGAGGTTCGATACATGGAAAGTCGGGTGGACGTTACTAAGTTCTTCCAGTAGTTCGAGTCTGTAGGCCACCTTCCCAATCCTTTCCGGAATTTTAAAGGGTCCAACGTATCGAGGCACGACCTTTCTTTTCTTACCAAAACTAATCACACCATTCCAAGGTGATACCTTTAGGAGTACATGATGTGCGTTAGGTGTGAAATATTTTTATGTATATTTTTAGCCCTTTTTAACACTTTAGTCAAGTTTTAAATTTATAAAACACGATATTCTACTAACACTAAACACACATATGGGCAAGTGCACCCATCGTGATCGTAGTATAGTGTTGGTAAGATACCAAGGTCGTCCAAGGACACAAGAGCTTTTAGTATCGGTTTATCTTCAACGTTTAATCAAATCAAAATTTGGAAAAAGGTTTTAAACATGAAAATGAAGACTAAAAATGCTGAAAATAAAAATAAAATAAAAACAGATAGACAAGATGAATCACTTGGATCCGACTCGCCTTTAGTGTAACCTTTGATGTTTTCCGCACTTTTGCACTTTTTAAGAGATTATCTTAGTTATAGTAGTGGGCCCCTCTTTTGAAGGTGACGTTACCCTCAACCCAGTAGTTTGAGTCAGCAAGGATAAAATCCTAAAGGGTTGGATTATTGAAAGATAATTAATTAAGTTATTAATGCGTAATACGGTAGGCCCCTCTTTTGAAGGTGACGTTACCCTCGGCTAAGTGGTTTGAGTCAGCAGGGATACAATCCCAAGTAGCCGGGTTAATGTATTAATAGTAGTTTACATATGAGGGAATCAAGCCATTCTCACCCTGCCATCCAATACCAGTGGGTATTGAAGGAGGTCCTAGTAAGCTTGACCCAGGTCCTTGCAGGATCTATACACTAAACAAGGCAAGAACATTACCAAACCATTCCCTTAACCCCCGACCAGGTAGTGTCACACCCTGACCGCGTAAAACAACAAATCGCGATGGAATTGTCGGGGAGTGTTGTAACAGAATCATTGTTTCATAACACATGGAAATTTGAAGTTTCATTTTATTTAAAGATTAACCATTTACATCGTCTTGAAATCTAAACAAACAAGTTAAACATAGTCTATCATTGTTATTAAGTCACTAAGGCCTCGTCCAGTCCTATATGAGCATGTATCCTAGCAATCAACATCATTTAACAACACCTGAAACATATGTAAAAAAAAGTCAGCTAAGAAATGATGGCGAGCACATAGGTTTTATGAGAGTGTCGGATTCATGGCTAGTTTACATGTTGCAATACCTAATTAAAAACCTTGTTTTGAAAAATATAGTATTGCGACATAATTAACCAACTCAAATCAAGTTGGTTATAATTTATAAAATCTCATAGCCATGATTCTTAACCCCAAAACATTTATTTAATTAAATCAAATTGTAAAACATCTCATAAAAACTCGTTAATAAAACTCGTATGGTTTATATTATTCAGAAAACATCATTGTTTGACATCGTTTCAGAATCGTTTACCCAAGTGAACTAAATAACGCCACGGTATGTAATATGATGAAAACACTTATATATAAGAAGTACCAGCGGCGTATCTACCATGTTTTCATCACATTACACCCGTCCCGTTATCTAAACACTAACCAAAAACCAATCGTTTACCCAAATCGTTTAACTCGTTAAAAATCGCTTCAGTCGTTTAAATCATTCTCGTTTTAAATTGTGAAAACTACTCTTGGTCGTCTCGCTAATAACATCCAAACCTTCGTGACTCGACTATCTCGCTTCTCGCATTAATAAACCACCAAAGGGTAAATTAACAATCACAGATTCAGTCGTTACCCACCTAACCCACACATAACCATGGGTGCAGTCTGATAACAGGATTTGTCAGATCCTACAGTACCATAACCTAATACTGGTCGGTTCGGCCAAAACTAATGAATGTTATTCATTATGTAAATACAACCAACAAGTCTGTTCACTTTATCGAAATCGTTTTTAATTTAATATAAACCATTTTAACCATTTTCGAAACCATCGTTAAAACATCGAAATCATTTAACACATATGAATAACCCCAAAACATTTGAAAACAGTAAAATAGGGGAACTCTGTACTCACATGAGAATGCTTAGAAGTCTTGAACAACAACCAAGCAAAGCTAGAGGGATCACGGAAATCAATCGGCACCTAATATAAGTAACTATGAAGATAAACCGAACCTAAATCGGAAGATCGGATAGGATGAGGTTTCGTAAACCAAATGAGTGTTGGAACTCATATGATATGGTTTAACAAAGCCTACATACTAAATCGAAACCTAACCTAAGTGCTTACGACCCATTACGACCCGTTTAGGTAGCTTACGCTACTTTAACGCGTCGTTCGCGCAAAACGCGTTCGGACCGCCTAACTAGTCCTATGACAAGTATTATATGCCTTAACATGTCTAATAATGTTACCTAATCAGTTTAGATATAAAAATTTAGGTTACATATGCTTAAAATGAATTTATGCATAAAAAGGGTATTTTGGTCATTTTCCTAAGGCATATAAACAACCTATCATACAACTACTTAAACGAAGTGACCATAAGTTATAACCTCGGAAGGTTATTCCCTATACATCTATGGTCACAATACATGTTTGGTCGGATCCTAATAATCGACAAAACGGGTCTAGTTCGAAAGTCTAAGTGGTTGTTTAGACCGCTTGACTTACGACTCTAAACAAGCACAAAACTAAAAGTGACGAGCTAAACATGTTAAAACATGTTTAGTTAAGTTATAAAACAGGTTTTTGATATCAAAAAAAGTGTTTTGATACCCAAGATTAGTTTGGTTACAAAATACGCATGAATACGCATTTTGGCCGAAACTACGACTCGTCACTACACCTAATCAACGTGGTAATCAGTAGGTATAGTCAAACGGGACTATAACCATCGTGATTACGCTCACGTTACAAAGTTCAATGAACTTCTTGTTGACCAACTCATGGTCAAAGCAGAAAGTCAAACACTATTTGACTTTCGTGCTAAAAACGCATAAAGAGCACGAAAGAGACTTACAAAGGGTCCAAGCTAGGAAGTTTTGATTCAAACAACTCAGGTATGAAGTAATAACTTCAACTTAGAGCTGGTTGAACCAAAGTGTGAGTTGAAATGAAGTGAAGGCATGGGTTTATATAGGATTCGGTAAACCGTTAGGATCGTTCTCGCATTTCGTGCTTCGATCTTGGCCCTCCACTTGGGCTCATGGTTTTCAAAACCATGGGAATGTTTAAAACCATCAAATTTGAGCCCATAGCATCCAAAACCAGCCATTAAAACCCATCAAAACTTCATAATTGGACTAGGATCATTGAATCTGCCAAAAATTTCAAAAATGGTCCCTGCACTTGTAAAACTTGATTTTTTAGCACTTTTAAGCCCCGTTAACCCCATTTCAAGACTCTAAAATGAAGTTAAAGTATAGGGAACTTGAAATGTGCTCAAAAATATCTCGGATGTCGGTTCGTTTGGTCGTACGGTTGCGTTGTTCGGTTAATTACGACGGAAATCGTAACGAACGCAAAAACGATCCAAATTACGCGACGAATGGAATTTTATCATGCCAATAACTAAAATCAAATATTTTATTGATTACATAAATTTTTGGATATCCGGATATATTCAGAACGTAAGATGTGCGCGAAAATGCAAACTTATGCACTTTTTGACGCTTTTAGTCCCTATTGATCATTAAAGTTTATTTTTAGCATACTGAACCCTTCAAAGCCTATTTCTAAGCTATGTAAAGGATATTTAGGGTATTTTTAACTTATGATCAAGTTCCGGAATGTTCGTTACTATGCAAATCGGTATAGTTTCGCAGTTTGATACAAATAGTCCCTGCGATCGAACAAACTTGATTTCGACACACCAAACCATCCAAAACTTATTTCTAAGTTATGTAAAGGTTATTTAAGGTATGCTGTACCTATGTCACTATCCCGGAGTGTTTGTCGCGTTAAACTGATTACGTTTACGCATCAGTTTGCGTATAACTTTCCAGAAAGCGATTTAGAGCTCGAAATCGAACAAGAATTGATATGTGTAAATGATACACATATTTATACAAATCCCAAGTATGAAATACAACATTTAATTGATTTGGTATTTGTTTGATGGCCACAGAGGCACATATGTCATAGTCTCCCCTACTTCAGGAAATTTTGTCCCGAAATTTATTTAGAGGAAACTTGTGAGAGCTCGAAACATGAAGTCGAAAAGATAAACAACACTGGTTAGGGTTCTGAACTTCTAGTAACTTTAAATAACATCATGCTTGCAATGTAAGAGGGACACTTATATACAAGTATATGAAGCGCCATTGGTGCGTCCACCGTACCTCCATTACATTGTTCACGTTTTGTTATTGTTGCTACTATAGGTTCTTACACATGATAAATCTCACTGGGGACTGAATTTCATAATTATGTACGCGTCCATAATTACGTAATTCCTTGCATAGTCCGCACAGTGCATTTTATAATGTGTAGGGGAAAACCAAATGAACAAACCTATGATGAGCGTGACTAGACCACCCTAGGGTCCTTTCTAATTAAACCAATAAATGATCTTTTTAAATAGACCACCAAGGAGTCTTTCCAGCTATATCATCAGATGCCATTCTTAACCAGATTCTGAATCAATCTTTTTAACCAGACCACGCAAGGGGTCTTTTTTGAATCATGGAATGGTACTATATAACCCAAGGGTCTTAACTACCATGTAGAAGCCCATTAAGGTAGTACCTTTTGAATATCCTACTATGAATCCCTCATATGAAGATATGGAAGATTCTACGAGGATTTGGATAACGAAAATCGGATCACACAAAAACATAAAAGAGAACACATAAACACATAATCACATAATCGCATAATCACATAATTGTTTAATTTGACCTTTAATTTGTTATCTTTGGACACGGGTATTTAAAGCACACCAAGAATCCAATCCGTGGATTTCATTTGGCACTTTAAACATTTTCAAGAATCTAACTATGAAGATAGGAAGATTTTAATAGAAATTCGGCTTTGTCCTTATTGGATCGTAATGTATGTATTAAAACGTACAAAGAATCCAATCAAGGGCTCCGATTTGAGCGATAAACTTCCACAAGGATCTAATTGTGAAGACAAGAAGATCCCATATGGATTTTGGAATTTGAAGAGCGGGAGGTGCTTCGAAACCTTGCACTAGACGTGCTTAAGTCGATACACGAGGTAGAATGCTTATGAAGTTAAGGTGCTAGATATGCCAAGGCGACACATGAAGCAGAATTTAAAGGTTGGGTAATATGAGCAGAATGCTTTTCGAAAACTATGCATGGGGTTCTTTTTTAGAAATGTGTTTAATGTTTTTGAAATCCTTCATAATACTTTTGAAATCATAAAGTATGTGTATTAGGTAAGTATATTTATAAAATGTTTTAAAATCATGTGAGATAAATTTTGAAATTATGCATAAGGATTTTGAAAATATGGATAAAGCCTTTGAAATCATGCACTTGATACATTAAGTAAATATAATGTGTTAAAAATCGTTTTCAAACTATATGAAATATTTTGAAATCATGAGGGTTGTTTTGAAAACCTATACTATGTATGTTGTTATGAAAAAAATCAGAATGAAATGATATGAGATTGAAGAAAGGTATCCTTAGGTATCTAACCAAGGATTTAAAGTGATTACTCAAGATATCACTTATTTTCTGTACTTCATTTATTAGGATGAAACGAGCACTTAGAATTTTTGAGGAATTCATGAGCGATCACATGAACGAGAGAACTACAAATATGGTTCTTTGGTGTAGGTATCGTAGGGGTATGCCATACACACATATGCAACTATATTTGTACATCAGAATTGAGAACAATGATTTATTTATAAACAAAACCGATTGTTTCAGGGTTCAAGAAAAACAAAAGAAACAAAAGCATAAGATTTAAACAAATTCAAAGCAGCAACGTCTTCTAATCAGCCAGATGCTCATTCATGGGTCGGATTGGCATCGACAAGCTTTGATCATTGGTTCCAGAAATAACCCGTCTCGCCATAGTTGTAGCAAATACCAGGCGGGAAACGAGTTTGAACAAGGTTGCCTTGGGGTTGGTTTGGACCACCTTGGCTTGGGTTGAACCGACAAGCATTTTCCAGATGACCCGATTTGCCCACATGATGCACACAGAGGATACCGTAGGTAAGCTAGGTGAGGTGCATTACATTTATTGCACATCGACGCAGTACCGGTATAAGGTTCCCTTGCAGGAGGTTGATCAGCAACAGGATTCGCAACAACTTTGTTTCGGATAGCAAAGCGGCATGTTTTAATCAAATGTCCCCATCGTCCACAGTGGGTACACTTGAAGCAGGGTATTTGATTCAGATGATGGCCCTTGCATTGATTGCAAAAAGGAGCAGTTCCCAAGTATGGCTTCTTGGCTGGTGGTGCTGCCACCTGGCTAGGTTCTACTTGATTTAGTGCAACGACTGGAGGATTCTTTGAGGCTTTACGCTTCCTTGACCTTTTCGAAGGCTTGGCTTCTGCTTCTTTCGATGCTTCTTGGGTGGCTTCATTATTGAGACGAGACATGGCGACACCTAAATTCACAGACTTCAGGATTACTTCGCCTATTCGCTGGGCAAATTTGGTAGTTTGCTCGGACATTTGAGTGTCGCTGCGATGAAGAGACATTCTGGAGGAAACGAAAGACATAGGAGGAAACAAGTGAAATGTTATCGGATAATCAAAACAGAACGACAACGCATAGAAATTGTGATCATTTGTTTGTTACGTAAGGCAAACAAATGAGACGGTGATTACTCAAAGTAAACGGGTCATATTAATGTATCACTGAAAACATGCTTGCCTATAAGTGAACACTCATCCCAAGAGTTCCCAGGTAAGAGTGACTGGTCCGATACTGCGGATTTGTACGAACACTCTAGCCTTAGACAGAAAATTCAGAGTACAGGCATTCACCCTTCCAGTTTGCACGTGTTCACATTATAAGACCCAAACTTTGACGACATTTTGAAAACTTAGAGGGTTCAAAACCTTATAATAAACCATCCTAGAACAGATGATTGGTTTTCAAAGTGGACTCGAAATTTATGTTCTTGTTGTGGTTGTTACCTAAGGATAAGTGACGGTATTGTTTTAAGATCTAAACACAAGGATCTTGTGTTAGGATCCTAGGAAGGTTATAGACTAGGTCAAATCATTACTAATAACCTAATTCCCTATAACCATGAGCTCTGATACCAACTTTTCTGTCACACCCCGACCGCGTAAAACAACAAATCGCGGCGAAATCTTCGGGGAGTGTTGTAACAGAATCATTGTTTCATAACACATGGAAATTTGAAGTTTCATTTTATTTAAAGATTAACCATTTACATTGTCTTGAAATCTAAACAAACAAGTTAAACATAGTCTATAATTGTTATTTAGTCACTAAGGTCTCGTCCAGTCCTATATGAGCATGCATCCTAGCAATCAACATCATTCAACAACACCTGAAACATATGTAAAAACAAAGTCAGCAAAGAAATGATGGCGAGCACATAGGTTTTATGAGAGTATCGGATTCATGGCTAGTTTACATGTTGTAATACCTAATTAAAAACCTTGTTTTGAAAAATATAGTATTGCGACATAATTAACCAACTCAAATCAAGTTGGTTATAATTTATAAAATCTCAGAGCCATGATTCTTAACCGCAAAACATTTATTTAATTAAATCAAATTGTAAAACATCTCGTAAAAACTCGTTAATAAAACTCGTATGGTTTATATTATTCAGAAAACATCATTGTGTGACATCGTTTCAGAATCGTTTACCCAAGTGAACTAAATAACGTCATGGTATGTAATATGATGAAAACACTTATATATAAGAAGTACCAGCGGCGTATCTACCATGTTTTCATCACATTACACCAGTCCCGTTATCTAAACACTAACCAAAAACTAATCGTTTACCCAAATCGTTTAACTCGTTAAAAATCGCTTCAGTCGTTTAAATCACTCTCGTTTTAAATTGTGAAAACTACTTTTGGTCGTCTCGCTAATAACATCCAAACCTTCGTGACACGACTATCTCGTTTCTCGTATTAATAAACCACCAAAGGGTAAATTAACAATCACAGATTCAGTCGTTACCCACCTAACCCACACATAACCATGGGTGCAGTGTGATAACGGGATTTGTCAGATTCTATGGTACCATAACCTAATACTGCTCAGTTCGGCCAAAACTAATGAATGTTATTCGTTATGTAAATACAACCAACAAGTTTGTTCACTTTATCGAAATCGTTTTAAATTTAATATAAACCATTTTAACCATTTTCGAAACCATCGTTAAAACATCGAAATCATTTAACACATATGAATCACCCCAAAACATTTGAAAACAGTAAAATAGGGGAACTCTGTACTCACATGAGAATGCTTAGAAGTCTTGTACAACAACCAAGCAAAGCTAGAGGGATCACGGAAATCAATCGGCACCAAATATAAGTAACTATGAAGATAAACCGGACCTAAATCGGAAGATCGGATAGGATGAGGTTTCGTAAACCAAATGAGTATTGAAACTCATATGATATGGTTTAACAAATCCTACATACTAAATCGAAACCTAACCTAAGTGCTTACGACCCATTACGACCCGTTTAGGTAGCTTACGCTACTTTAACGCGGCGTTCGCGCAAAACGCGTTCGGACCGCCTAACTAGTCCTATGTCAAGTATTATATGCCTTAACATGTCTAATAATGTAACCTAATCAGTTTAGATATAAAAATTTAGATTACATATGCTTAAAATGAATTTATGCGTAAAAAGGGTATTTTGGTCATTTTCCTAAGGCATATAAACAACCTATCATACAACTACTTAAATGAAGTGACCATAAGTTATAACATCAGAAGGTTATTCAATATACATCTATGGTCACAATACATGTTTGGTCGGATCCTAATGATCGACCAGACGGGTATAGTTCGAAAGTCTAAGCGGTTGTTTAGACCGCTTGACTTACGACTCTAAACAAGCACAAGACTAAAAGTGACGAGCTAAACATGTTAAAACATGTTTAGTTAAGTTAGAAAACAGGTTTTTGATATCAAAACAAAGTGTTTTGATACCCAAGAGTAGTTTGGTTACAAAATACGCATGAATACGCATTTTGACTGAAACTACGACTCGTCACTACACCTAATCAACGTGGTAATCAATAGGAATAGTCACACGGGACTATAACCATCGTGATTACGCTCACGTTATGAAGTTCAATGAACTTCGTGTTGACCAACTCGTGGTCAAAGCAGAAAGTCAAACACTGTTTGACTTTCGTGCTAAAAACGCATAAAAAGCACGAAAGAAACTTACAAAGGGTCCAAGCTAGAAAGATTTGATTCAAAAAACTCAGGTATGAAGTAATAACTTGAAATTAGAGCTGATTGAACCAAAGTGTGAGTTGAAATGAAGTGAAGGCATGGGTTTATATAGGATTCGGTAAACTGTTAGGATCGTTCCTCGCATTTCGTGCTTCGATCTTGGCCCTCCACTTGGGCTCATGGTTTTCAAAACCATGGGAATGTTTAAAACCATCAAATTTGAGCCCATAGCATCCAAAACCAGCCATTAAAACCCATCAAAATTTCATAATTGGACTAGGTTCATTGAATCTGCCAAAAATTTCAAAAATGGTCCCTGCACTTGTAAAACTTGATTTTTTGGCACTTTTAAGCCCCGTTAACCCCATTTCAAGACTCTAAAATGAAGTTAAAGTATAGGGAACTTGAAATGTGCTCAAAAATATCTCGGATGTCGGTTCGTTTGGTCGTACGGTTGCGTTGTTCGGTTAATTACGACGGAAATCGTAACGAACGCAAAAACGATCCAAATTACGCGACGAATGGAATTTTATCATGCCAATAACTAAAATCAAATATTTTATTGATTACATAAATTTTTGGATATCCGGATATATTCAGAACGTAAGATGTGCGCGAAAATGCAAACTTATGCACTTTTTGACGCTTTTAGTCCCTATTGATCAATAAAGTTTATTTTTTGCATACTGAACCCTTCAAAGCCTATTTCTAAGCTTTGTAAAGGATATTTAGGGTATGCTTAACTTATGATCAAGTTCTGGAATGTCGTTACTGAACCCTTCATTGATTTGGTATTTTTTTGATGGCCGTGGAGGCACATATGTCATAGGTAGCCAACATATCTCTATATAGACCGTAGAGATATGAATGGTGTAAATCTTTTATTTTATATAGACAGTAAAATAATGCCAAGACACCACGGACAAGTGATAAGGAAGTTTCACCTTCAAAATAAGAAACTAGTTATTAAAGTCATTAATACAAAACCAAATAAAAAGTGCGAAAGATAAAAAAAACAAAAGTATTACACAAAATGCTTCTCTTCACCAAGTGATGTAAGAGACTTAGGCAAACATGGCCTTTGATTGTCAAGAACTCTTACTATCAATCTTGGATCCCGAGACTACTACACACACTCTATGATGGATGATGGTGGTGGATGTGGGTGTTGTGATGGTGGTGGAGTGTGGGTGAAGTGGGAGAGAGGTGGTTTGACAAGGGATGCCTTTAAAGTGAACCAAGCACCTCTATTTATAGCCTACACAGAAGCCCGGACACGGCCCCGTGTCCATTGGGCATGGCCCCGTGTCCATCCACTTTCTCTTTCTTCATTAAATGCAGTTTGTCTGCATTAGTTGACCACGCCCCCATGTCCGCTGGGCACGGCCCCGTGTGCAGAAGCGTATCTGTACTATCAAGATTTGCTTGGATTCTGCGAATCTTAGTGTTGACCATGGTCGTGTGGAGCTGGGCATGCCCCCATGTTGGGAAATAGAAGCTTCTACAACTTTGTCTTTTCTGCAGACACTTGGGCATGCCCCCGTCTCCGCTGGGCACGGGGCGTGTTCAGCCTTCTAATGTCTTGTTTTTGCTTGGGAAGATGCTATCGAGGGGTTGGGCATGCCACGTTTATTACTTTTCTTGTATTTATGTTAGATTTAGCTGCATTTTTGCTTCTTTTGTTCATTTGCGCTCATTTAAT
Organism: Helianthus tuberosus; assembly: GCA_030545235.1. Taxonomy (NCBI): domain Eukaryota; kingdom Viridiplantae; phylum Streptophyta; class Magnoliopsida; order Asterales; family Asteraceae; genus Helianthus; species Helianthus tuberosus. The sequence continues at coordinate 23,278 of JARYGA010019127.1, forward strand.
CCTAAAAATACAAAAGGAAGACAAAGACACACTTTTTCCAACATTAGTACTAAAAAGGGTTAGTTTTGTGCCTCATTTGATGTAATTTATATGTTTCATTTTACACACATCAGTACGTGATCGCCAACGTCAAATTCAAGGGGCTTGCGGCGTCTATCGGCGTAACTTTTCTGACGACTCCGAGCTTTCAGCAGATTGTCTCGAATTTGGAGGATCTTGTCAGTCTTCTCTTACAGTAGCACAGGACCGGTTAGTTGCGCATATCCGATCTCATGCCACACAATAGGCGATCGACATTTTCTTTCGTATATTGCCTCAAATGGTACCATTTGTATGCTAGAATGATAACTGTTATTGTACGAGAATTCGACGAAGGGTAAGTGTGCATCCCAATTACCACCGAAATCTATGACACACGAGCGAAGCATGTCTTCAAGAGTACGAATCGTTATTTCAGTCTGACCGTTGGTTTAGGGATGGAAATCAGTACTTAGATTTAGCGTGGTACCGAGAGCAGATTGAAACGTTTCCCAAAGACACGAGGTAAACCGACCATTGCTGGGTTTTCTCCAACCAAGGTTAGGGTGGTTACGCCATCCTTGGTTGTAGGTACCCATTGGAGGACCCGACGGCCTAGGTCTATTATCAATGTAGTTTACCGTTTCTGTTTGATTATCCATTTCTTTTATACAACTCCAATTTTCATGTGGCCCACCACACCCTTCACAAGCCATAACCGAGGCCGTTTTGTCATTTCTAACTTTTTGATTTTTGAAGAAAGGGCCTTGATTTGGGCTTGCAAAGAGGTGCTTTCGTCAACCTTATGGGCACCCAAGGCAATAGATTTTGTGCCTCGGGGAGTGTGCCACTGAAAATTAGTTTGAGCAATTTCCTCAATTTGATTATAAATTTCATTTGGGCGATGATTACCTAAAAGTCCCCCGGAGCTAGAGTCAAGTGTTTGTCTTGTGTGTGGCAGCAATCCATTGTAGAAAGTGGATACTTGTTTCCACACCGCAAGACCATGATGAGGACACTTTCTTAGTAGCTCCTTGAACCTTATCCAAGTTTCATATAAGGATTCCCCGTCCTCTTGTGAATATGTATTAATTTTAGTCATTAATTTAGCCGGTTTAGCAGGAGGGAAATACTTATATAGAAACTTTTGGGCTAGTTCATCCCAGGTGTTTACCGAACCAACTGGGAGGGTACTAAGCCAAGCCTTAGCTCGGTCTTTTAGTGAAAATGGAAACATTCAGAGGCGGATGGCGTCGTTTGATGCTCCGTTGATCCGAAAAGTATCACATATTTCCAAAAAGTTGGCAATATGTAAATGGGGATCTTTGTCCGCAAGCCCGTGGAAAGTTGCGGAGTTTTGGAGCATCTGGATCAAATGCGGCCGAAGTTCGAAGTTGTTGGCCTCGACATTCGGTGCATTGATAGCGGCGCCAATATTACCTACTGTGGGCCGTAGGTAATCCATGAGGGTACGTTGATCCGCCATTGGAAGTGGGTCCCCCGAAACTTTCTCTTGGTTTTTAGCTTTAAGTCTTTTCCTTAGAAAGCGTTCGGGTTCGTCTAGCGGTTCTTTTATGTCCCTACTGGAAGTGGAGCTCATACACTGCGTAGAAAGTTCAGGTGTGGCGCCTGGGTTCCAAGTCCTGCAATAAAAACAAAAAGAACGTTGGTCAGAAGTTTCACCACGGCCCCGTGCTCAGATGAACACGGCCCGTGGTCGGAGTTTCAGTAAATATTTTCCGGATCCCTGTTACTGGAGAGCTCGACACGGCCCCGTACTGCACCAACACGACCCCGTGCTCAACTCTCTGTAACTCGGAAAATAAAAATTGCCAGTAATAATGCTGGGCACGGCCCCGTGTTGCAGTCTACAGAAGCTGAAAAATTAAAAAAAATCCTAAAAAAAAAAGAAAAATAAGAAAAACGATTAGGCCGTTGATTCCTAACTTTCTTAAAATCCTTGTGTCCCCGACAACGGCGCCAAAAACTTGATGTGCGTTAGGTGTGATATATTTTTATGTATATTTTTAGCCTTTTTAACACTTTAGTCAAGTTTTAAATTTATAAAACACGATATTCTACTAACACTAAACACACATATGGGCAAGTGTACCCATCGTGAGCGTAGTATAGTGTTGGTAAGATACCGAGGTCGTCCAAGGACACAAGAGCTTTTAGTACCGGTTTATCTTCAACATCTAATCAAATCAAAATTTGGAAAAAGGTTTTAAACATGAAAATGAAAACTAAAAATGCTGAAAATAAAACTAAAATAAAAACAGATAGACAAGATGAATCACTTGGATCCGACTCGCCTTTAGTGTAACCTTTGATGTTTTCCGCACTTTTACACTTTTTAAGAGATTATCTTAGTTATAGTATTAGGCCCCTCTTTTGAAGGTGACGTTACCCTCAACCCAGTAGTTTGAGTCAACGAGGATACAATCCTAAAGGGTTGGATTATTGAAAGATAATTAATTAAGTTATTAATGCGTAATGTGGTACGCCCCTCTTTTGAAGGTGATGTTACCCTCGGCTAAGTGGTTTGAGTCAGCAGGGATACAATCCCAAGTAGCCGAGTTAATTATTAATAGTAGTTTACATATGAGGGGATCAAGCCATTCGCACCCCCGCCATCCAATACCAGTGGGTATTGAAGGAGGTCCTAGTAAGCTTAACCCAGGTCCTTGCAGGATCTATACACTGGACAAGGCAAGAACCTTACCAAACCATTCCCTTAACCCCCGACCAGGTAACCAACATATCTCTATATAGACCGTGGAGATATGAATGGTGTAAATATTTTATTTTATATAGATAGTAAAATAATGCCAAGACACCACGGACAAATGATAAGAAAGTTTCACATTCAACATAAGAAACTAGTTATTAAAGTCATTAATACAAAACCAAATAAAAAGTGCGAAAAGATTAAAAAAAACAAAAGTATTACACTAAATGCTTATCTTCACTAAGTGATGTAAGAGACTTAGGCAAAAATGGCCTTTGATTGTCAAGAACTCTTACTATCAATCTTGGATCCCAAGACTACTACACACACTCTATGATGGATGATGGATGATGGTGGAGGATGTGGGTGTTGTGATGGTGGTGGAGTGTGGGTGAAGTGGGAGAGAGGTGGTTTGCCAAGGGATGCCTTTGAAGTGAACCAAGCACCTCTATTTATAGCCTGCACAGAAGCCCGGACATGGCCCCGTGTCCATTGGGCATGGCCCCGTGTCCATCCACTTTCTCTTTCTTCATTAAATGTAGTTTGTCTGCATTAGTTGACCACGCCCCCGCGTCCGCTGGGCACGGCCCCGCGTGCAGAAGCGTATCTGTACTATCAAGATTTGCTTGGATTCTGCGAATCTTAGCGTTGACCACGGCCGTGTGGAGCTAGGCACGCCCCCGTGTTGGGAAATCAAAGCTTCTACAACTTTGTCTTTTCTCCAGACATTTGGGCACGCCCCAGTGTCCACTGGGCACGAGGCGTGTTCAGCCTTCTGATGTCTTGTTTTTGCTTGGGAAGATGCTGTCGAGGGGTCGGGCATGCCACGTTTATTCCTTTTCTTGTATTTATGTTAAGTTTAGCTGCAATTTTGCTTCTTTTATTCATTTGCGCTCATTTAATCCTAAAAATACAAAAGGAAGACGAAAACACTCTTTTTCCAACATTAGTACTAAAAAAGGGTTAGTTTTATGCCTCATTTGATGTAATTTATATGTTGCATTTCACACACATCAGTACGTGATCGCCAACGTCAAATTCAAGGGGCTTGCGGCGTCTATCGACGTAACTTTTCTAACGACTCCGAGCTTTCAGCAGATTGTCTCGAATTTGGAGGATCTTGTCAGTCTTCTCTTGCAGTAGCACAGGACCGGTTAGTTGCGCATCTCCGATCTCATGCCACACAATAGGCGATCGACATTTTCTTCCGTATATTGCCTCAAATGGTGCCATTTGTATGCTAGAATGATAACTGTTATTGTACGAGAATTCGACGAAGGGTAAGTGTGCATCCCAATTACCACCGAAATCTATGACATACGAGTGAAGCATGTCTTCAGGAGTACGAATCGTTATTTCAGTCTGACCGTTGGTTTAGGGATGGAAAGCAGTACTTAGATTTAGCGTGGTACCGAGAGCAGATTGAAACGTTTCCCAAAGACACGAGGTAAACCGACCATCGCGGTCAGAGATGATGTCACAAGGCATCCCGTGTCGACAGATGATCTCGTCGGTGTAGATTCGGGCTAATTTTTCTACATTGAAGTCTTGTCGTATTGGCAGGAAATGAGCAGATTTAGTCAAACGATCAACGATAACCCAGATGCTATCATGACCTGAAGTTGTACGCGGGATTTTTGTGATAAAGTCCATGGATATGCTTTCCCATTTCCACATCGGGATCTCGGGTTGCACAAGCAAGCCAGATGGTCTTTGTTGTTCTGCCTTGACTTTGGAACAAGTCAGGCACTTCGAAACATAGATTGCAATATCTTTCTTCATTCCAGGAAGGTGACGTTACCCTCAACCCAGTAGTTTGGATCCGACAAGATGAATCACTTGGATCCAACTCGCCTTTAGTGTAACCATTGATGTTTTCCGCACTTTTACACCTTTTAAGAGATTATCTTAGTTATAGTAGTAGGCCCCTCTTTTGAAGTTGACGTTACCCTCAACCCAGTAGTTTGAGTCAGCAATGATACAATCCTAAAGGGTTAGAGATTGTTGAAAGATAATTAATTAAGTTATTAATGCGTAATGTGGTACGCCCCTCTTTTGAAGGTGACGTTACCCTCGGCTAAGTGGTTTGAATCAGCAGGGATACAATCCCAAGTAGCCAGGTTAATTATTAATAGTAGTTTACATATGAGGGGATCAAGCCATTCGCACCCCCGCCATCCAATACCAGTGGGTATTGAAGGAGGTCCTAGTAAGCTTGACCCAGGTCCTTGCAGGATCTATACACTGGACAAGGCAAGAACCTTACCAAACCATTCCCTTAACCCCCGACCAGGTTACCAACATATCACTATATAGACCGTAGAGATATGAATGGTGTAAATATTTTATTTTATATAGACAGTAAAATAATGCCAAGACACAACGGACAAATGATAAGGAAGTTTCACCTTCAACATAAGAAACTAGTTATTAAAGTCATTAATATAAAACCAAATAAAAAGTGCGAAAAGATAAAAAGAAAAAAACAAAAGTATTACACTAAATGCTTATCTTAACCAAGTGATGTAAGAGACTTAGGCAAAAATGGCCTTTGATTGTCAAGAACTCTTACTATCAATCTTGGATCCCGAGACTACTACACACACTCTATGATGGATTATGGATGATGGATGATGGATGATGGTGGTGGATGTGGGTGTTGTGATGGTGGTGGAGTGTGGGTGAAGTGGGAGAGAGGTGGTTTGCCAAGGGATGCCTTTGAAGTGACCCAAGCACCTCTATTTATAGCCTGCACAGAAGCTCAGACATGGCCACGTGTCCATTGGACACGGCCCCATGTCCATCCACTTTCTTTTTGTTCATTAAATGGAGTTTGTCTGCATTAGTTGACCACGCCCCCGTGTCCGCTGGGCACGGCCCCGTGTGCAGAAGCGTATCTGTACTATCAAGATTTGTTTGGATTCTGCGAATCTTAGCGTTGACCACAGCCGTGTGGAGCTGGGCACGCCCCCGTGTTGGGAAATAGAAGCTTCTACAACTTTGTCTTTTCTGCAGACACTTGGGCACGCCCCCGTGTCCGCTGGGCACGGGGCGTGTTAAGCCTTCTGATGTCTTGTTTTTGCTTGGTAAGATGCTGTTGAGGGGTCGGGCATGCCACGTTTATTCCTTTTCTTGTATTTATGTTAAATTTAGCTGCATTTTTGCTTCTTTTATTCATTTGCGCTCATTTAATCTTGAAAATACAAAAGGAAGACAAAAACACTCGTTTTCCAACATTAGTACTATAAAAGGGTTAGTTTTATGCCTCATTTGATATAATTTATATGTTGCATTTTACACACATCAGTACGTGATCGCCAACGTCAAATTCAAGGGGCTTGCGGCGTATATCGGCGTAACTTTTCTGACGACTCCGAGCTTTCAGCAGATTGTCTCGAATTTGGAGGATCTTGTCAGTCTTCTCTTGTAGCAGCACAGGACCGGTTAGTTGCGCATCTCCGATCTCATGCCACACAATAGGCGATCGACATTTTCTTCTGTATAATGCCTCAAATGGTGCCATTTGTATGCTAGAATGATAACTGTTATTGTACGAGAATTCAACCAAGGGTAAGTGCGCATCCCAATTACCACCGAAATCTATGACAAACGAGCGAAGCATGTCTTCAAGAGTACGAATCGTTCTTTCAGTCTGACCGTCGGTTTAGGGATGGAAAGTGGTACTTAGATTTAGCATGGTACCGAGAGCAGATTGAAACGTTTCCCAAAGATGCGAGGTAAACCGACCATCGCGGTCAGAGATGATGTCACGAGGCATCCCGTGTCGACAGATGATCTCATCGGTGTAGATTCGGGCTAATTTTTCTACATTTAAGTCTTCTCGTATCGGCAGGAAATGAGCAGATTTAGTCAAACGATCAACGATAACCCAGATGCTATCATGACCTGAAGTTGTACGTGGGAGTTTCATGATAAAGTCCATGGCTATGCTTTCCCATTTCCACATCGGGATCTCGGGTTGCAAAAGCAAGCCAGATGGTCTTTGTTGTTCTTCCTTGACTTTGGAACAAGTCAGGCACTTTGAAACATAGATTGCGATATCTTTCTTCATTCCAGGCCACCAGTATCATAGACGAAGGTCATGATACATCTTGTCGGCACCAGGATGAATGGAATATCGAGACTTGTGGGCTTCGTCCAGCAGAATTTTTCGTAAGTTAGTGTGCTTGGGAATCCAAATTCGGTCCAGATAATGGAATATCCCATTCGATTTATTCACTAACTGATCGCCATTATGGTGAATCCTTTCCTTCTTCAAGGTGCGTTCGGTAAAACAAGCGTGCTGAGCGTCACGGATAAGAGTTTCGAGATGGTGCTGGGCATGAACATTTCGAACGCTATGCAAATAGCTTCGTCTGCTGAGGGCGTCGGCAATGACATTTGCTTTGCCAGGATGATAGCGGATCTCACAGTCGTAATCATTGAGAAGTTCCACCCATCGGCGTTGGCGCATATTCAGTTCTTTTTGGCTGAGGATGTGTTGTAGGCTCTTATGGTCGGTGTACACTTAGTACCGTAAAGGTAGTGTCGCCAATTTTTCAATGCAAAAACAACGCCTAGCTCGAGGTCGTGGGTTGTATAGTTCTTCTCGTGGATCTTGAGCTGACGAGATGCATAGGCGATAACCTTGTCCCGTTGCATGAGAACATAATCATGACCAAGGTTCGAGGCATCACAATAAACAACAAAGTCATCGTTTTCTTCGGGTAAAGCGAGAACGGGAGCATTGCAGAGCATATGCTTGAGAGTTTGAAAGGCAGTCTCTTGTTTAGATCCCCAAACAAAAGGCTTGTCTGTATGCGTCAGAAAAGTAAGTGGGACAGCAATTTTTGAAAAGTCAGCGATTAATCGACGGTAATAGCCCGCCAATCCGAGGAACAAACGAACATCAGATGGTGATTTTGGAGTAACCCAACTCTTAACGGCTTCGATCTTTGAAGGGTCGACGTGAATACCTTGACTATTGACGATGTGACCGAGGAATTGAACCTCCTCTAGCCAGAATTCACACTTGGAGAACTTGGCATAGAGTCGATTCCCTTAGAGTAGCTCGAGAACCAAACGTAAATGCTGCGCGTGTTCGGTTTTCGACTTCGAATAGATAAGGATGTCGTCGATGAATACGATGACGAAGCGGTCAATAAATGGTTTACACACGCGATTCATCAAATCCATGAAAACCGCGGGTGCATTAGTTAAACCAAAGGGCATTACAACGAATTCATAATGGCCGTATCGGGTTCGGAAAGTAGTTTTCGGTATATCTTCCTCCTGAATACGTAACTGGTGGTAAACTGAGCGTAAATCGATCTTCAAAAAACATGTAGCACCTTGCAATTGATCAAACAAATCATCGATTCGAGGCAGGGGATAACGATTCTTGATAGTCAGCTTATTCAATTCCCTGTACTCGATGCACATCCGGAACGACCCATCCTTCTTTTTGACGAAAAGGACTGGTGCGCCCCAAGGAGAGGTGCTAGGGCGAATGAAGCCTTTGTCAAGTAATTCCTGGAGTTGACTTGAGAGTTCGCGCATTTTGGATGGAGCGAGGCGATAAGAAGACTTAGCAACAGGGTTGGCTCCAGGAATGAGGTCGATACGAAAATCAATCTCATGGCTCGGGGGTAAACCAGGTAAGTCATCAGGAAAGACATTGGGAAAATCACGAACCACAGGCACCTTATCGATTGCCTTAACTTCCTTTTTCTCCGCTACTACAATGTGTGCCAAGAAAGCTTGGTATTCCTTGCGGAGATACTTGCTAGCCTGGACACACGACATGAGTTGAAGTTTCTTCGAAGCGACTTCACCATAAACACAAAGTTGATCACCATTAGCGAGCGAGAAATGAATCATCTTATCGAAACAAACAACTTCAGCATGATTTTCGCGAAGAAAATCCATGCCTACTATGATATCGAAACTACCGAGCTCCATCAGAATAAGATCGATAGGAAAGATGTGATTGTTGAGTTCGAGAGTACAATCACGATGAATAGAATTGACAACGACTGTTCATCCAGTGGCAACTTCAACATCGAACGTCGAGGGGAGATGGGCGCGCTTACGATTAAGGAGCTTTTCGAATTCTAACGACACAAAACAATTATCGGCTCTAGTATCAAATAAACATGAAGCATATATACCATTCACAAGGAACGTACCATTAACCACATTGTTGTCGGCTTGGGCCTAGCGGACGTTGATGTTGAAAGTACGTCCGCGGGCTGCTGGCTGCTGTTGCTGCTGCTGGGGCTGCTGCTGTCGTGGCTCTTGCTTCACCACTCGATTTGGGCACATGTTTGCGAAGTGGTTGGGATCACCACACGCAAAGCAAGCTCTAGCGTGGATCGCGGGTGCAGGAGCCTCTTGTTGGCCTTAATGTGACAACTGGCACCAAACCGGTAATTTCCGTACACTTTAATTATTATTTAATGACTGCAATTGTGTGCTTAGATGTCAACATTGTCTGATTACATACTAAGCAAGTGAATTCATGCACATTTTATACTACAAAATATTGCTTTATGCATAAACGAGAGCGTTGCGTCAGAAATACTAGTAAACTCGCCGGTAAGACACATTGTGTCAACAATTCTACGGAAAGCAGTTAGACAATAGAATTGGAGCCCAGGTGTAGGCCCAATGACAAGAAAACATTAAAACCCAAGAATACATACAAGGGTTTACATATATACCATCCGGAAGCTAAAATACGCACTAAAAAGCACCCGAAACGCACTTTAAGTGCAGAATTTCATTAAATTCAGCTCAAATCAGCTTTTAAACATATAAATATTATGCAGAATTTATATTTTAACATCCAGAATATTTCCCCAAGTGTCGGGAATCGAAAGTATTACAAAAGGGTACTTAAAAGACACTAAACGGTGCAATTTAGCACTTTAACGAACCGGTATCTAACCGAATAACCGGACATTACCCGGAACATCAAATTATTACTAGAAGCATAGTTTTATTATTTCAGGGCTAGTTATGATCACCGGACACCCTAACACACACTAAAATAGCTAGTAACTAACCTACTTAACTATACACTTGGTTATGGATTACAAGGTGACTAATTAGTTCACATTTACAATTAGACCCCTCCCCAAATCCTAGTGGGATCGGCCCACATGCCTAATTGTAAGATTTTGTGAATTAATTAATAGATGGTGCTTGTACTTTAGAAGACATGAAACCCTTTGGTTAAACAATTGTTGGAGGATATAAGAATAATCCACTAGAACACTAACCTCATTTCATCTCACCATTTTCACCACACTCCTTCCTCCTCCCCTCCTTCTTGTTCTCGGTCACTTACACCCACACTACCACCACCATTTTCATTCATCCTCCAAGCATTCTAAGGTGACTAGAAGGTGTAAGAAGGTCGCTAACGAGGCTCGGTGCTCACGGAACTTGAAGGACCTCATTCGTTTGCTTTTATCCACCACATCTTCATCATTGTTCTTCCCTAGCTTTAAGCTAGTTGTAAGCATCTTGAATACTCTCATTTACTTCTATTTTTAGTGGTTAAAAGATTTGTTATGTTGAAAATTTTTAAGAAACACTAAGAAACATGAAGGTGAAACTTGAACACAAAAGATTCAAACATAAAACTTTACATGAACATTTACATGATGAAATATGGTAGTAGGATGTTGTAGTGAACATGATGTTGATTACTGGATGATTTACTCGTTAATATGGATGTTAAAGGTCATTGTTGATCACTAGACATGTTAACGGAACAAATAGAACATGCGTTAGAACACAATAAGTTGAAAACAGTTTCTGTCCAAATATTATAGCCAACTTCAGTTGGCTGTAACCAGATCGTAACTTGACAAAAACTTGATTTTCTTGACTCTATCACGTGTTATTATGAAATACGGTTCTAATGGCACTGGAATCATAATTTTTGGACTTCGTTTACTATTTTTAAAGACCCTTTTTGTAATAGCAACTAAAGCTGAGTTTTTACTGCAGTAAATGGGTAAAATGTGTTTAGTCATAACTTGAGTTCTGTGTAGAATTAGCTCATCAAATTTGTACTGTAGATGACCACTGATGTATTTGTAATTTTCCAACTGGAATTTCGTAAATCGGACTTACGATGAATTTTAAATAAATAATTCCGTGGACTGCAGTCAGAAAAAGATGAATCTGATTGCAGTCTGGAAAATGAATTTTTGTAAAATATTGGTAATGAATTGGATCCCGATATTTTTACACAATAATATTTGGATCGTTTAAGACATTCTATAAAAGTTTGGGAATTTTTGAAATAAGTTAACTATTTTATTAAAATCCACGAAAACAGCCTAGTTTTGAAGAATAAAGCTGAAACGACATAAGTAGTAATTTGCGTGTCTAAATGTCGGGTAGGTTATTTGAGAACGATCTAACGTGTTATATGTTAAAGAAAATGATATGCTACTTAGCATGGACACCTCCATTTACAAAGGAGACTATGGCGAAATTTTCTGAAAATCCTAACACTTAGTAAATATTTTCTAGACAAATGTTTGCTAGTGTGTTCTGAACTATGCTTTTCGAATATAAACCTCGCCATAATTTTTGTAACAAAAATACACATACGACATACAAGATACATAATTCGGGTGCAAAGTGCAAACTACAAGATACTTATATTTATTTTTGAGAAAATAATATAAGCAAGACACATAGTTAAAAATATAAATTATTTTTAACACAAGAAAACATATACAAAAGAGAGTGATTGTACTTGTGCGACACAAGTCTAGTGACTAACGTTAAGAAAACGCGTATAGGTCACGACGTTAATTAAGCAAATCCGGTGGAGTTTACGACGCAAGGAACGCAAAGTTGTGAGTTCATGCTCCCCCTTTTCTTTAACTGTTTTCAGTTTTATAACTTTGGGGGTGAAATACATGTACAATGTTTACAAATGGTATGATACAAATACAAGAAGCACACTTGGTGAGAACGAGTACCGAGTATGATGCGTTTTGAGAAATGATACGAGAAATCGTGTCACGAATAGGGTACCATAAGCACCAATAATCAACAATATACCTAGACCGCAGAACAAAAGGTTAGATCTAACGGGTGTCGGGCAGCCACACTCTTGGTGAGGACGAGTACCGAGCAGTGCTTTTGTGTCTCAGAATTTGCCAACTAGAAAAATGCCTATGGTTTGGTGACTTCCTATGTCGTGTCACATGTTAATGGCCTTGCAACCCATTAACAACCATGATACATATATGAATACTTTATTTATACAAGAATCATACCACAAGAATACTTGAGTACGTGGTGTACTCAAGAATACTGGATTTACACAATATACCAACTATGTTTTCGTACAAAGTATACAAACGTGAAATACAAAAACTGCATGAATTCACACCAACATTATGTTGACGTTTTTCCAAAACTCACATGTATTTCAGGTAACTAGAAGTGGATGTGCGCGCGGTCTTGCTTATGCTCTTGGATGTCGTCTATGTTTACGTTTAAATAAAGTTGTAAACTTTCAAGACAATGTTTTATGCTATCTCGTGATGTAAACACTAAACTTATGTTTTCAAATTATGGTATTTGATGTTATTTTTATGAGCATGTAGCTTGTTTACCTTTCGTATGCAATGAGAACCTTTCATGATCACACTTCGTGCTTCCGCCGCAGAAAGGGGTGTGACAGATTGGTATCAGAGCTGCGATTGTAGTGAACCAGGATTCCTTCTCGAGTCTAGTCTACAATCTCTAGGATCCTTTCACGAAAACAATTTTTCAAAGAGTTTTCATTGCATAAAACGTTCCGCGACATCCACTACCTGAAACTATTTACAAGAGTCTAGAAAAGACACTACGAGACTTAGGGTGCACATGAGTAGCACTTGTCGTTGACTAGAAATTACTTGCAATTATGTGTGATAATTGATATTTACACATGCTAGAAGTAGAATGTCACAAGTATACGTGACTTTACCTGGAAACAATGGCCTATCGGAAGGAAGAAATACGAGGATGAAACGAACTGTGCGAACTGTGCAAGGAGTTACGTAATTATGGATGCATACATAATTATGGAATTCAGTGCACAGAAACCACAGCAAGTCTTGTCACGTGTAGATTCCCTCAGTGCAAGCCCACTAAGTACTCTGCTAGAGTAATAATTGTTTGATGTCACCTATGTGGTATATACCTGTGAATATATATGCTACTACTGTCTAGTACGACAATATCAAACAAATGTTTAACCCTGTTGTGTTATGTTCTGTCAGAACATGGCACCCAGGAAAGCTGTGAATGCTCGCAATGATGATCAACCTCCTCCTTCCCCACTGCCAAGAACTGCTGAAGAGCTGAACGCTCTACTAGAAGAAAGGATCTCCGCTGCTATCGCCCAATACAAGGCGAACCGTACTCAAGACAGTGGAGGACCAAGCAATGCTAGACGTAACGGGCATGGAGATTCATCTGGAGGCAACGCAGTTCAAGGTAACCTTAAGACAATGTACTAAGCATGGAGAAATTTATGAACGGTCCTTGTTTCATTATTTCTTCGATTGCTCACGTGTCAATTGGTTGAATCAATTCCAGTCTGCACTTTCAAGCAGTTCCTCGACTGCAAGCCGATGAACTACGACGGCACAGGAGGTGCAGTAGCATTTGTACGCTGGACGGGGAAGACTGAAGCTACTATCCGTATGAGCAAGTGTACCGCGGATCAGCAAGTCACCTTTGCTACTGGGTTATTTCTCGATGAAGCTTTGACTTGGTGGAACTTGCAAGTCCAAACTTTGGGCGATGATGCCGCTTATGGCCTAACTTGGGAGGAACTGAAGGAAAGAATGAGAGAGAAGTACTGCTCTCGTGCTGAACTCCAAAGACTGGAAACGGAGTTCTGGCACTTGACCATGGAAGGTGCTGACATTAATGGTTATACTCGAAGGTTCCACGATCTGTCTAGAGTGTTTCCCTACATGGTGACTCCCGAATTTAAGCGTGTTGAATGCTACATTTGGGGACTGGCCCCAGAGTTTCGCGGCATGGTAACTTCGGCCAAACCTCAAACAATCACAGAGGCTGTAACTCTGGCTTTCAGCCTTACTGAAGATTGTGTTCGTATGAAGAAGCTATCACTGAACCCAACAGAAAAGACCGAGACGCATGCTGAGTCGTCCGGCGACAAGAAAAGGAAACATGCAAACTTGAATCAAGCAACTCGCAACAACAAGGGTTTCAGCAAGAAGCGCGACACTAACCTGCCTCAGGAGACGAAAACCCTTGCAACCAAAGGATACCAAGGCACCATGCCTAAATGCCAAAAATGTAAGTATCATCATGAAGGAGCTTGTCGCATTCCAAGGTGCGACAAATGTGGTAGGTTGGGTCATCAAACAGAAGACTGTTGGGGAAAAGGAAAGAACCGGAATGGAAATGGTGCTGGTAACAAGAATGATAACGGGAAGGGGCGGAACCAAGGATGCTTCAGTTGCGGAAGCAATGATCATTTCATGAAGGACTGCCCAAAGGGAAACAATGCTCAGGCTCGAGCATTTGTGATTGGAGCAAAGAACGCACGAGAGGACCCTAATGTGGTCACCGGTACGTTTCTCATTAACAATCACTTTACATCCATATTATTTGACACTGGCGCCGATTATAGCTTCATGTCTGTGGAATTTAAACGCATGCTTGGAATAGAATCTAGTAGATTAGAAATTCCTCATTCCATAGAACTAGCCAATGGTAAACTTGTTGAATCAGGCGAAGTTGTTAGAGGCTGCACACTAGAACTTGGTGAACGAAGATTTAGCATCGACCTCTTACCTATTCAATTGGGTAGCTTCGATGTAGTAGTCAGAATGGACTGGTTGTCCAAGAACAAAGCTGAGGTTATTTGTCACGAGAAAATCATTCGCATCCCGTTGGCGAATGATGAAACTCTCATCGTGCATGGAGAAAAACGAGACGCGCCTCTTCGAATCATCAGTTGTATGAAGGCACAGAAGTGCTTAAGGAAAGGATGTGTTGCCTTCCTAGCACATGTTGTAGACAAGAAGGCTGAGGAGCCGAAACTCGAAGACATTCCTGTGGTGAAAGAATTCCCTGATGTCTTTCCCGAAGATCTGCCAGGACTACCTCTGCAACGACAAGTCGAATTCCGTATAGACTTGGTTCCAGGAGCCGCTCCTGTAGCCAAGGCTCCCTATCGACTTGTGCCATCCGAAATGCAAGAATTATCTACACAACTCCAGGAGTTGTTGGATAAAGGATTCATAAGGCCAAGCTTCTCGCCCTGGGGAGCTCCAGTATTGTTCGTGAAGAAAAAGGATGGAACTTTGCGGATGTGTATCGATTACAGAGAACTGAACAAGCTCACTATCAAGAATCGGTACCCGTTACCGAGGATTGATGACTTATTTGATCAGTTGCAAGGATCAAGCTACTATTCCAAGATCGACCTTCGATCTGGATACCATCAGTTAAGGATACAAGAAGAAAGCGTACCAAAGACCGCATTCCGAACACGTTATGGGCACTACGAGTTTCTTGTGATGCCATTCGGACTGACAAACGCGCCAGCGGTATTTATGGATCTGATGAACCGCGTATGCAAACCATATCTCGATAAATTCGTGATTGTATTTATCGATGATATCCTGATTTACTCACGAACGAAAGAAGAACATGAGCAACACTTCAGAACTATTCTGGAACTACTGAAGAAAGAGAAGCTTTATGCAAAGTTCTCGAAATGCGAATTCTGGATTCGCGAAGTATAATTTCTTGGCCACGTTGTGAATGAGAAGGGCATTCATGTAGACCCGTCCAAGATAGAAGCAATAAAGAATTGGGAAGCCCCCAAAACCCCAACTGAAGTTCGACAATTTTTGGGCTTAGCGGGCTATTATCGGCGATTCATCGAGAATTTCTCAAAGATAGCTCAACTGCTAACGACCCTTACTCAGAAAGACAAGAAATACGACTGGGGTTACAAACAGGAAGAAGCCTTCCAGCTACTTAAAAACAAGTTATGCGATGCACCGATACTATTCTTACCTGAAGGCACTGAAGACTTCGTGGTTTACTGCGACGCTTCACGACAAGGTTTGGGTTGCGTGCTCATGCAGCGCCAAAAAGTCATCACTTACGCTTCAAGACAATTGAAGGTACATGAAAGAAACTACACCACTCACGACCTGGAGCTGGGAGCAGTGGTATTCGCCTTGAAGATCTGGCGACACTATTTATATGGTACTCGATGTACAATCTTCACAGATCACAAAAGTCTACAACACATATTCGATCAGAAAGAATTAAACATGCGACAACGACGATGGGTCGAGCTGCTAAACGATTATGACTGTGAGATTAAGTACCATCCTGGAAAGGCAAACGTTGTAGCAGACGCACTAAGTCGAAAAGAAAGGGTTAGGACCCAAAGGGTTCGAGCATTGGAAATGACTATTCGAACGAACCTCACTGCACGCATTCGTGATGCACAACAAGAAGCTCTTAAAGGAGAAAACCGTAAAGCTGAATACCTTCGGGGTATGTTGAAATATATGTTGCCAAATGAAGAGGGAGCCTTATACTTTAAGAAGCGTATTTGGGTTCCGCTCTATGGCGGTATTCGAAAAGTCATCCTTGATGAAGCACATAAATCAAGATACTTGATCCATCCAGGATCGGACAAAATGTATCAAGACTTAAAAGAATACTATTGGCGGCCGAGACTCAAGAGCGACGTTGCTGTTTATGTTGGAAAATGCCTAACATGTGCTAAGGTTAAGGCCGAATATCAGAAACCGTATGGCCTACTACAACAACCAGAGATACCCATGTGGAAGTGGGAGCAAATCCCAATGGACTTCATAACAAAATTACCCAGGACCCCGAGAGGGCACGATATGATATGGGTAATAGTTGATCGATTAACGAAATCTGCGCATTTCCTTACCGATCCGAGAAAAAGACAGCACTGGAAAGCTTGATGAGATATACTTAAGGGAAATTGTGGCACGACATGGAGTGCCAATCTCAATTATTTCAGACAGAGATGGACGCTTTGTCTCAAGAATCTGGCAATCATTTCAGGAAGCCTTTGGATCTCAGCTAGATCTAAGCACGGCATTCCATCCACAAATAGACGGCCAGAGCGAATGGACTATACAAACGTTGGAAGATATGCTTCGCGCATGTGTCATGGATCTAGGCGGCAGGTGGGATACTCACCTACCTTTAGTTGAGTTTTCCTACAATAACAGTTATCATACAAGCATAAAGGCCGCGCCGTTCAAGGCTCTGTATGGCCGCAAGTGCCGATCGCCCTTATGTTGGGCAGATGCTAGAGATAAACATATGGTTGGTCCTGAACTTGTACAAGAGACAACCGACAGGATTATGCAGATCCGAGAGCACATTAAGGCGGCTCGAGATCGAAAAAAGAGCTACGCTGATCAAAGACGAAAACCATTAGAATTCGAGGTGGGAGACAAAGTGTTGTTAAAAGTCTCACATTGGAAGGGCTTAGTAAGATTTGGAAAACGTGGAAAGCTGAATCCACGATACATCGGACCATTCAAAATCTTGGAAAGGATTGGAATCGTGGCATACAAGTTGGAATTACCGGAAGAACTTAACGGAGTACATGATACGTTCCATGTATCCAACCTCAAGAAGAGTCCAACACAAGAAGACGTGATCATCCCTGCGGATGAAGTGCATATTGATGATGCCCTCCGATTTACAGAATAACCCGTTGAGGTTACCGACTGGAAAGTCAACAAGACCAGGAGGAGCAGTGTGAAACTTGTCAAAGTACGTTGGGACTCTAAGCACGGACCCGAGTACACATGGGAACGTGAAGACCAGTTCAAAGAAAAG
This sequence comes from Helianthus tuberosus, assembly GCA_030545235.1. Taxonomy (NCBI): domain Eukaryota; kingdom Viridiplantae; phylum Streptophyta; class Magnoliopsida; order Asterales; family Asteraceae; genus Helianthus; species Helianthus tuberosus. The sequence continues at coordinate 40,940 of JARYGA010019127.1, forward strand.
TATCCCCACCTATTCAAGAAGACTCCTGTGAGAGTTAGTTCAGCCTGAATTTCGGGACGAAATTCTTTTAACGGGGGGAGCTGTGACAACTGGCACCAAACCGGTAATTTCCGTACACTTTAATTATTATTTAATGACTGCAATTGTGTGCTTAGATGTCAACATTGTCTGATTACATACTAAGCAAGTGAATTCATGCACATTGTATACTACAAAATATTGCTTTATGCATAAACGAGAGCGTTGCGTCAGAAATACTAGTAAACTCACCGGTAAGACACATTCTGTCAACAATTCTGCGGAAAGCAGTTAGACAATAGAATTGGAGCCTAGGTGTAGGCCCAATGACAAGAAAACATTAAAACCCAAGAATACATACAAGGGTTTACATATATACCATCCGGAAGCTAAAATACGCACTAAAAAGCAACCGAAACGCACTTTAAGTGCAAAATTTCTTTAATTTCAGCTCAAATCAGCTTTTAAACATATAAATATTATGCAAAATTCATATTTTAACATCCAGAATATTTCCCCAAGTGTCGGGAATCGAAAGTATTACAAAAGGGTACTTAAAAGACACTAAACGGTGCAATTTAGCACTTTAACGAACCGGTATCTAACCGAATAACCGGACATTACCCGGAACATCAAATTATTACTAGAAGCATAGTTTTATTATTTCAGGGCTAGTTATGATCACCGGACACCCTAAGACACACTAAAATAGCTAGTAACTAACCTACTTAACTATACACTTGGTTATGGATTACAAGGTGACTAATTAGTTCACATTTACAATTAGACCCCCTCCCCAAATCATAGTGGGATCGGCCCACATGCCTAATTGTAAGATTTTGTGAATTAATTAATAGATGGTGCTTGTACTTTAGAAGACATGAAACCCTTTGGTTAAACAATTGTTGGAGGATATAAGAACAATCCACTAGAACACTAACCTCATTTCATCTCACCATTTTCACCACACTCCTTCCTTCTCCCCTCCTTCTTGTTCTCGGTCACTTACACCCACACTACCACCACCATTTTCATTCATCCTGCAAGCATTCTAAGGTGACTAGAAGGTGTAAGAAGGTCGCTAACGAGGCTCGGTGCTCACGGATCTTGAAGGACCTCATTCGTTTGCTTTTATCCACCACATCTTCATCATTGTTCTTCCCTAGCTTTAAGCTAGTTGTAAGCATCTTAAATACTCTCATTTACTTCTATTTTTAGTGGTTAAAAGACTTGTTATGTTGAAAATTTTGAAGAAACACTAAGAAACATGAAGGTGAAACTTGAACACAAAAGATTCAAACATAAAGCTTTACATTAACATTTATATGATGAAATATGGTAGTAGGATGTTGTAGTGAACATGATGTTGATTACTTGATGATTTAATCGTTAATATGGATGTTAAAGGTCGTTGTTGATCACTAGACATGTTAACAGAACAAATAGAACATGCGTTAGAACACAATAAGTTGAAAACAGTTTCTGTCCAAATATTACAGCCAACTTCAGTTGGCTGTAACTAGATCGTAACTTGACAAAAACTTGATTTTCTTGAGTCTATCACGTGTTATTATGAAATACGGTTCTAATGGCACTGGAATCATAATTTTTGGACTTCGTTTACTATTTTTAAGACCCTTTTTATAACAGCAACTAAAGCTGTGTTTTTACTGCAGTAAATGGCTAAAATGTTTTTAGTCATAACTTGAGTTCAGTGTAGAATTAGCTCATGAAATTTGTACTGTAGATGACCACTGATATATTTGTAATTCTCCCACAGGAATTTCATAAATCGGACTTACGATGAATTTTAAATAAATTATTCCGTGGACTGCAGTCAGAAAAAGATGAATCTGATTGCAGTCCGGAAAATGAATTTTTGTAAAATATTGGTAATGGATTGGATCCCGATATTTTTACACAATAATATTTGGATCGTTTAATACATTCTATAAAAGTTTGGGAATTTTTTGAATAAGTTAACTATTTTATTAAAATCCCCGAAAATAGCCCAGTTTTGAAGAATAAAGCTGAAACGACATAAGTAGTAATTTGCGTGTCTAAATGTCGGGTAGGTTATTTGAGAACGATCTAACGTGTTATATGTTAAAGAAAATGATATGCTACTTAGCATGGACACCTCCATTTACAAAGGAGACTATGGCGAAATTTTCTGAAAATCCTAACACTTAGTAAATATTTTCTAGACAAATGTTTGATAGTGTGTTCTGAACTATGCTTTTCGAATATAAACCTCGCCATAATTTTTGTAACAAAAATACACATACGACATACAAGATACATAATTCGGGTGCAAAGTGCAAACTACAAGATACTTATATTTATTTTTGAGAAAATAATATAAGTAAGACACATAGTTAAAAATATAAATTATTTTTAACACAAGAAAACATATACAAAAGAGAGTGACTGTACTTGTGCGACACAAGTCTAGTGACTAACGTTAAGAAAACGCCTATAGGTCACGACGTTAATTAAGCAAATCTGGTGGAGTTTACGACGCAAGGAACGCAAAGTTGTGAGTTCATGCTCCCCCTTTTCTTTAACTGTTTTCAGTTTTATAACTTCGGGGGTGAAATACATGTACAATGTTTACAAATGGTATGATACAAATACAAGAAGCACACTTGGTGAGAACGAGTACCGAGTATGATGCGTTTTGAGAAATGATACGAGAAATCGTGTCACGAATAGGGTACCATAAGCACCATTAATCAACAATATACCTAGACCGCAGAACAAAAGGTTAGATCTAACGGGTGTCGGGCAGCCACACTCTTGGGGAGGACGAGTACCGAGCAGTGCTTTTGTGTCTCAGAATATGCCAACTAGAAAAATGCCTATGGTTTGGTGACTTCCTATGTCGTGTCACATGTTAATGGCCTTGCAACCCATTAACAACCATGATACATATATGAATACTTTATTTATACAAGAATCATACCACAAGAATACTTGAGTACGTGGTGTACTCAAGAATACTGGATTTACACAATATACCAACTATGTTTTCGTACAAAGTATACAAACGTGAAATACAAAAACTGCATGAATTCACACCAACATTATGTTGACGTTTTTCCAAAACTCACATGTATTTCAGGTAACTAGAAGTGGATGTGCGCGCGGTCTTGCTTATGCCCTTGGATGTCGTGTATGTTTACGTTTAAATAAAGTTGTAAACTTTCAAGAGAATGTTTTATGCTATCTCGTGTTGTAAACACTAAACTTATGTTTTCAAATTATGGTATTTGATGTTATTTTTACGAGCATGTAGCATGTTTACCTCTCGTATGCAATGAGAACCTTTCATGATCATACTTCGTGCTTCCGCCGCAGAAAGAGGTGTGACACTTGAGGAGCAGGAAGTAGAGCTTGTTAAGCAGGAGCTTGACTTTGAGCTGGAGCTGGAGCTTGACGTGGACCTGTACGGCAGTTGGCGATGAAGTGGCCGTACATGTTGCAGTGCACACAGTATCTGCAAGCAATCCCCACGGGATGATGGTAAGTACAGGTAGGGCATGCCGGATGAGGACCAGTGTATGCACGCTTAGCCAGCGGTGCATGGGTGACCGGTGCCGCTACTTGGCGGTGTTGCGGCTGCGGTTGAGCGGGTACGGCTTGAAGCGGAGCTGTAGCTGTGACAGCGCAATTCTTGCTACTGTTGTTGTTGTTCTTTCTCTTGCGGCGGGAGGACTTCGAAGATTGCGGAGCGGCGGCGGTTTCAGCGGTGGAGGCAGCGGTAACTTGATGGAGATTCTTGGAGGCTTTATCAAAGTAACCAGACTTAACTCGCTTGTCGTTGATCTCAGCAGCGAGTAAGAAGGTTTCCTCAATAGTTGACGTCTTCGCGGCTTGAATGAAATCAGCCATGCAATCCGGGAGAGCACGGATATACTTCTTGATGGTGATTCGGGCATAGTAACTTGGCCTGGACAGATTATGCTCAGCTGCTTAAAGCGGGCACTCAAACCAGCGTTGTCGCCATCCTTTTGTTTGATGTGCCAGAACACGTCCTCCAACTTTTAAAGCTCGTGGGGAGGGTAGAACTCTTTCATCATGATGTCCTTCAACTCGTCCCACGTAAGCCCGTAAGATGCATCATTTCCACGCTTGTTTCTTTCGACAGTCCACCTGTCCAGAGCCCTGGACTGGAAAACGCCGGTACCGTTAACAGTGCGGAGATTATCAGGACAGTTGCTTTGGCGCATGGTGACTTGTAAGGCCCTATAATTGAGTAGGTTTACGCTTATCTTTATCAAACACAATTATAAGCTATTGAGCTTAGCTTTGTAGTGGGTTAGACAAGTTTGGCATAAGCCATGTGGGCTAATTAGTTGTATTGGCTTGGGTTAGGCCATGTGGGCCGAATTCTAGAAGGACCCTATATAATGACATGTTTAGTTCATTATTAGGGTTAGACATTTTTTGTGAGGTTCTTCATTACTTTTCGATTCCTCGTGGGTGTATCAGACGGTTCTCTAGAAACCGTGTGCACTTTGGTTTTTATAATTGATTTCATTCTTGTTCTTATCACTTTCATCAGTATTCCGCACTTTTGATTGTGATTTTGATATCCGATTGGTAGTTTTGGGACTTACAATTGGTATCAGAGCCTAAGAAGTCTTTCGTAGGCTCGGTTCGTTGGATATCATTCAAAGAACAAGAATTTTTTTTAGAGTCGAAGAACACACTTGAAGATATGAAGAACAATTAAAATTATTGTGTTTGATCTGTTTTGGGGAAAAGTCAAAGTGTTTGCTGATTTCTAGGAGTTCATTGGTAGAAAGTTTTCAAAAAATATTTCAAATTTTGATTCGGTTCCTTGATTTACAAGATTGCAGTTGGTGATCTACTTCCAAATATAGTTCTGCAATTATCTTGTGCGATCAACTCTTTGTGCGACTACGGGACTTTGTGCAACAACTTTTTCTTGTGCGATTATTTATAATTGTGCGACTACAACTATATCAGACGTGTGCGATCGGATCAATCATCATCAACGCATCATCCTTCATCATAATCATCCATTGAATATCATCTTCTACATCCGAGTTTCCGACTGCACTTTGCCACTCCTCAACCTACAACTAACAGTCTTCATAAAACACCTCCTCCACATGAATACATATATTGTTTCATCATCATCATCATTCTCCGACGCCACCCACGACCACCGCTCATTAACATCACCTTCGTTGTTCATACGTCATCGGTCTTCATCCCTGAAGTTCACATCATCACCGTAAACATCCAGCAACCCACGTTGACCACCGTGCACCTCCGACACCCTCCGACTACCTCCGTCATCTCTCGTTTCAGGTTCGAGTTTGAGATTTCGAGTTCGGGTCTTCGTGAATAGTTGTTGTGTTCACGAATCATCATTACCACGACACCATCATCTCATCGCTGATCTGCAACTACAACCCATCATTCAACATCGTCGATCACCGCCCACCTCGGTTTCAATCTTCGTCTCCGACCACCGCACATTACTGCAACCGTGTTCACGAGAACAAATTGTTTTCCAGATTTCAAATCTTTTAGTCTGAGTTTTCGAGTTGAGAAATTGTTTTCGAGTTCACAGCCATAACCTGCAACTCCACTCCACCAGTCATCGTCATCACTCGAACACCGTCACCGGCGACTGCATCATCATCATCCCCGGCGACGTTCGATTGTCATCATCATCTCCACAAACAAGTTCACACTCAATTCCGATCATCATCATTACGATCAGCGGTGGTGGCGGCTTAAAAGGAAATAGGGTTTTGGGTTTGGCTGTTGAAACAAAGAAGACCGAAACAGAAATTTCGTTTGTTTTGTTTATTATATTATCTATATATATATATATATATATATAAATGAGATGGATTTGGGCTAGGTGGCATTTGTATTTGGCCATCTTGGCTGATGTGGCAATTTAGTTTAGGAGGGAAATCACAAATTGCTTCTACATTCACGATTTTAAAACAAATGGACGCGAATCCGAATGGATTTGGGTCGGGTCAACATAAAATAAAATGGATTCTATATGTTATTTTCCAAAACCCTAGACACCATATTCATCTCCATTCTCCTTTCATCTTTGTTCTGGTTCAAGCATACGATTCAAGCATTGCCATTCCGAGTCAATAATCTTCATTCTCCTTCATCTTTATTAAGGTATATTCGATCTCCCTAATACCAAATCCTCTTTTAATTCAATTCATTCTTCCCAAAAGTTCAGCTGATGACTATTAGGTGAAACTAAGTTTTTTTTTTCAAAACCCTAACACCGCTCTTCTTTGTCGCCCTCTGTAATGGATCACCATAAAAAACGCAGATTCGCTTTTTTCTTCACAAGATTCTCTCTACCGGTCATCAAAAAGCGATTCTCCTTCAATTGTTCACTGCAGATTCATGATTCATGTATGTTTTTAGTTCAATCCTTCTATGATTTTGTTGTTAATGTAATAAGTCTTTGTTAAATTTTGTTCCTTTACTAAAGTTTGATTGATGAAACGGTCCATCTCTCCATCGATTGTAAGCAGGTGTGTTTCTAATCGGTTTGGTGTTACTGTGAGTCCTCTTTATCCGATTCAATTGTATTCTTTCTTTTAGTGTTTTTTTATGTTTTTTACTTCGATATGCCCTAATTTCATCGCTAGGGTTCTTACTTAACATGTTATACTGTTATTTTCGTCATAATTTGTTCACATTATATAATATATTTAGTCAGACATTTGATTTTAATGGTCACTACTAATTTCCATGTCAATCTTTGTATGAGATTTTGGTAATAAGATGTTAAAAATTGTTGGTAATAATTATGAGATTCTGGTAAAAAAGTGTAGGTTAATTGATTGATCATGAAATTCCTTAATATGGATCTTCATCTATTTTATTTTCAATCTGTGTTTAGGTAAATGATTGTGGCAAATTGAGCTTTAACGAGACGATTTAAAAGTTTTTTTAAAAGGTTCGTCTATATTGCCCTAATATATGACCTAACTTCCTGAATGCTTTTAGTTTTAAAAATAATGGACTATTACTTTTAATCAGCTTTTGTTATACATATATAGCATCATCACCATAGAGCCAGTTTAGTTTATTTTGGATGGTCCAGAGTTTTTGGCTGCAACTACGTTGGACAGAGATATGCTTGCGGTGGCTGGAAATTGGTACCATGTTGGTTAAGTTTGTTTGGAAAGGTTAGACTTTCCTAATAAGTTTGCTTGATTTACGGGATTGGATATTAATGATTTGATTTTCAGTTTTTAAATTTTGAATCTTTAATTTTGAAGTCAATTATTATTTTAAATTTATATTTTGAAGTAAACCATTATTGTGTGTGATTTTAAATTTTCAATTTCGAAGTCAATCAAAATTTAAAATTTAAATTTTGAAGTTTGCCATTAATGTGTTTGATTTTAAATTTGGAAGTCAATCATTTTTTTAAATTTATATTTGGAAGTAAACCATTAATGTGTTTCATCCGTTTAGCCATTCCTTTTTCAATTAACTTATTTCATCTTTAATGTGACAGAATTGATGGAGTGCTATGTGACACCCCGTACTCTCAATCCCAATCATCGAGAGGAGAATATTCGAGTTTATTATTATTATTATCATTACTATTGTTGTTATTATTATTTACTAAAATAATAATTTAGATTACTGATATGTTATTATTAAATAACCGAGCCAGTATAATTGAGCGAGATGCGTAGTTGTTTAAACGGGTTTACGCACTTGGGCTAGGCCCAACCAAACTAACCTAAGCCTAAACCCTAGACCTATATAATACTACTTATACCCTAACCCCCCTTTGATTTTAAAACCCTAAAACTCTCATTTCATGCTCCAGCCGACACCCACACTTTCTCTGCCTTTCCGGTGACCGGAGCCGCATCTCCGGCGACTTCCGGCACCCCTCCCCTCTTTCTTGACTGATAATCTTCGTCGCACACCCCTCTCCCTCATACACCTCCACACCCATCCATCTACACACCATTAGCCTCCGTCACACATATAGAAAGATAGAGAGAGCTGTTGACAGAAACAGAGCAGAAATGGATAATGATGGTAATGGTGACATGAAGGTGGTGGCTGCGGTTTAATTTCCGGCGAATGACATCAGCAGCGGCGCTGCAGCAAAGGGGCAGGGATGGGTAGGCTCGTCAACGCCTGGCTGCAACGGACCCATGACAGCGGCGGTGGTGTTGTGTCTCCGGCGAATCTCACCGGTAAACCCCCCCCCCCCCTCTTACTTGTTTCCCTCATTTTTGTCCTGTCTCTGATGAACTGATGAACATTGATGGTGATGATGTTCAAATTGTTCATGTCCGGGTCTCGGGTCAAGACTAGTCAGCAGGCTCGAGTTGTGGTTCGAAGCTCTGTTTTTGTTCGGGCTCAAAGTCACAGCAGCAATGGTCAAAGCAAACCCTTCAGTCAGTGTTAAATCATCATTTGCACCTGTGTGATTTCCGATTTTTTTACATGGATTGAGTTAGTGTTTGCTTGTGTGAATATACGAGGCATGAAAGCTGTATAAATTGATTATATGTTCATTTTGGCACTGATAAATGTTGATTTCATATTATTAATTAAGAATATGCTAATGATTGGAATGATGATGATAGGATGTATTGTTTTCTTTTCAGACCTAAATATAAGTGTGATGATACTACCTTTGAGTTTCTCATATGTTGTATTGGTTGCTAAGGAAATTTTAAAAGCATGATCAAAATGACCAGACACCAACTGTTTTGTATACAGATTCAAAAGCAGGATATAAAGTGTATTGTTGAAATAGGTTTATGACATTGACGAGGATTCTTAATAATAAATTGCTTGTTGATAGGCTAGATATTATATCTTCAGTGTTTTGAAAAGCATGTGTTCCTTCCTCAAATTTGATAAGTATGATGATTTAACTTAGTGCTTGGTAATGAAAACCTTGATGAACTGTTGAATGTTCTAAAAATATTTGAAATAATATGCCGTTGATCTGAATTGTGGGTGCACAATACATGAAAACATGTTAGTCAAATTTGATTGGATAGTATAGAGTTATGAAATCAGATTTGGATAGTACTATTCTGTGCACTCTAGAAAGATTCCTTAATGGTCTCGACTCAATAGATGTTTCATCCCAGTTGCGACTCGAGATCAACATGGTTTCGACTCGAGACCGTTATGTTGGTGACTCGAAACCAGGCACTTCACACGTAAGGGCTCGAGACCGGCATGGTTGCGACTCGAGATCTTCTGATCTCGACTCAAGCCTGACTCGAGACCTCAAGGTTGCGACTCAGAAGTGCACTACTCGAGACCGCTCAGATTGTTACTCGGAATCTCATGGTTGCGACTCGAGATCTCTTGGTCTCGAGTCGAGACCACCCGGTTTTGACTGGGCTTCCTTGCTTATTTATTGGGCTGCACAACGTGATATCATGTTTTGGATTGTGTGTTACTGTTAACTGATTATATGCTAGGATAGGCCCAATAGCGTATATGCTAGTATGACATGCATGCTATGTGTTAGATACGTGTAGGATTATACGTGACACTACTTGCATACGAACCTAATAAATATTTATAAACCATAATAGGGTATGGTTGACCAACATAACACAAGTAAATTTACTACTGAGCAAAGCAAAGGTGAGTTCACTACTTTTTACTTAAAGCATGTGTTCCCGGTGGTTGGGAAACGGAACAAAACACTTTTCCTGGTTTGGGATTTGCTTACTATCTCCTTGTGCGGGATACGGTATTTCTATCTCCTTGTGTGGGATACGGGTAACAACGCTATCCCCTTGTGAGGGATACAAACTACTTTTCTCCCCTTATGCGGGACTCTTAGTTAATTACTGTTTATACGGAATGCAACGAGCAACACTAAACGAAACTCTATCACTCAAGTCCCTACCATTTAATACCGATTAGTCGTCGGGGCCTGGCGAACGGGTTATTAGTTGATAGCGCTATTTAGGTCTAACCAGCCTCACACCGACCCTTGTTACTGGCAACGGGCGTGAACTAATGAACTCAGGCAAACCGTCAATGATGATAGAACATTGACAAACGGGGCACTGCGGAAATGTACGGTTAAGTAAGTATTCGGTATTGTAACAGTTTAGTAGCTTACTTATGGGGTAGCTCCCCATGGCATGTATAAATGAGTAAATTAACTGTTGAAACAAGTTTTTGGAAATTAAAACTGGAAAACTGTAAACACGTGAACTCGCCGACGTTATGTTGACACTCTACTGCATGCTTTGCAGGTTGCTCGGTACAATTTTGGACGGACGTTGCAATCGGATGGAGTGCGTGGTTCGTAAGTTTCATGTGAACAAACTTGTGGTTTTAATTACGATGTGTTCTTCTCTCCTTTCCGCTGCAAACTCAATCTATGATTTGGAAAATTTAAAATTGGTCGCTAATTATACCATTATTTGTAATAATAACTAAACGGTTCAAAATAATTAGTGGCTGGATCCTGGTTAGTCACACACCTCGCGCTAGTATTCCGCGTGTGGATTTTGAGGGTGTGACAGATTGGTATCAGAGCCATTGGTTATAGCGAACTAGGTTTTAAATATAAAATATTTTTGGCTTGGGAAATAAAATATTTTTATATGAAAACCAGACTATAACCATTCTTTAGTGGAAACCACAACGACACCACACTTCGGATTGCAAGGTTCGTCAACCTCAAATGCTCACCTGGTAATGGTAGGCTAACGGCATTTACTTGTGCATAACTTATGTGTGTAAACACGCATGTGTGTATGTTTATGTTTAGCATATATGGGTTAGTATGTATGCGTATATTTAGTATTTAACACAATGGATCATACGAAGGCTAGGCTAGCGCGTTACGTGTTAAACAAGAGCTAGTCCTCCTAAACCTGGTTCGAAAACACGATACACTAAGGGCAAGGAACCAGTCATTCCAAGCCCTCGTCCACGTATTTCCTGATATCATCCCTGGACTGCAAGTCGACGCGAGGGACGTCCACTCGATAGACCGGTCCAGGAAAGGCCTGCTACTGACCATATAGAGAAGATACGAGAACGAATCGACGAAGGGGAGCCACCCCTATAGCATGGGACATTAGAAGGAACGACGACGTCATTCGCATCCCTTTTTACCTGCGTATTTCTTTTCCCAACTTAAGTAGTGAGACTTGTTCCCTCATCCGACCGATCACCTGGATTCTTGAAGCATTCTAGTGAGTTTTCACTTTTTGGATTTCTGTTTGCACATCTCGGACACGAGAAGCACGTGCGGTGTATACTTCTCGTTGCAGTGCCAGCAATCGTATCACCTTCCCATCGACCACGGAGTTATTTCCCCAAATTCCTCGTTACGTGGTTAATCCTTATTCAAGTTAAACCTTATACCATAGCACGCCCCGAAACCCAGCAAAGTGATATCTTTCTTACAAACCGGCGTATTTGAAGGCGTGTCAAGACGAAGGCACGAGCCAGTCACTCGCCGATGAGTACGATGACCTAGATGCTTACCTTATCTTTCATTTGCCAGATCTGTTATTCTTTGACGACTTTTCTGATCCTGTGAATCCTTTCGTTAGCTTTCGTACGAATCCGCGTTTATTGCTCGGATGGTATCCCCGCTTCTATCATTTCTTTATCACGACATCCACGTTTCTTCGTATAGAAACCTTGACCAGATCTCTCTTTAGTTTGGTGAATTCAACAAACTCGACCTTTAGCCGACAAACTTTTTAACCCTTGAAATTCAGCAACGTATTACTTCAATCGTGCTTTCTCGAAAACCTGTTTTCGCAGTTTCACATCGAACCCTTCGACGACGCAAACGCTACTCCAAACTCGTTCGCGCGACTTAGAACAATCCACTCGAACTTGGTTTCTTACCGATTTGAGGAATCACATCCTGCCAGACGTCTCAGTAGACTCTGAAACCTACAGACCCGCATGACGACCATCCCTCTCTAGCCGCTTCTTATTATGCTAACCACATCGACGTAACACTCCTTATCGACAAGCGACGTTCTTTAATTCTAACTGCATACAACTTGTGTGCGACCAGCTGCCTCGTCGACATCAGATGAATCCTTATTTTCTGATCCCAAAGCCCTCATGTTTTGCCTCAAGTTTGAAATGCATCGATTGCGACTATCCTTCTTACAAATTCTCGCTACTTGCGTTGTGTTTCATGAATTCCATGATTCTGACCCTACTCTATTCTGCACAAATCTCCGTTTGGACGAATTTCATTCTACAAACGTTACTCGTTGGAGCAACGAGCCAAGGGCACCCCGCAGGTAAAGGTACCACAAGCATTACTCTTCGAACCTGATATGATCAACACATAGTCACGACACTCGAATTTATTCCATCTTATCAAAAATTCGACGCTTGTTTCTTTCGACGACATCTGAACCTACTCTGAAAACTCGAGGTAGTCCGAACGACTCCTCCGCGCTACCCTGGCACCTCTACAACTCAAACCGCCTGCGTTAAGTTTCCCACACACGACTTTTAACATCGCAACGCCCGCATTTCTCGACCGTATACGCAACCCCTCACGATTTTGACTCAAAAGAGTATCACCTGACATTAGGGAGATGCACAATAATCCGTAACTCCAGCAGTTGAAAGATATTCTACGAGGTGCTTCTATCTTATTCTATCCTGTCCAAAGCATTGATGAAATGTCTGCTAATAACGACACGCGACCAAAGAAACCGACAAGTTTTCGAACCTACAACCATCTACTTGATAGAAGTAGATGTTGGGCACGGAGTGCCAACTTCTATCACTTTTGATCGAAACCCACATTTTGCATCCGATTCGTCACTAGCTGCGAACAAGGACCTTTGGCTCACAGTTAGGCATGAGCACCGTTTATCACCCGCAAACTGATGGTTAGACCAAATGCACTCTCTGAAACCCTTAAAGGCATGCTTAGAGCATGTGTTATCAACTATGGAAAATGAGTGACACTTCCTTTTTGTAGAAATCTCTTCCGATAACTGCTACCGCACTAGCATTCAGACAGCACCATCTGGGGCATTGCACGGATGCAAATGCCGGACACCTCTGTATTGGGCAGAAGTTGGCTGACGCCAAATTTCCGGCCCGAGACTTGTACTAGACACAACGAATAAGATTGCCCAGATCAGACAACGCATGGCGGTAGCTCGTGACCGTCAGAAAAGCTACGCAGAATTCCTAGTCGGAGACTGGGTTCTACTAAAAGTTTCACCCTGGAAGGGTGTGGTACGTTTTGGCAGACAGGGCAAGTTTAATCCGCGATGAGTTGAACCATTCGAAGTTACCGAAAGGATCGGTAAGGTAGCCTTGCAGACTAAATCTGCCTGAAGAGCTGAGTGCGGTACACAATGTCTTTCACCTGCCTAATCTGAAGAAAGTGTCTGTCAGATGAACACTCATCATTCCCTTTAAGGAGCTAACTTTTGACGATCAGCTACACTTTATTGAGGAACCGATTGAGATCACTAATCGAGAAGTCAGAAACCCTCAAACGTAGCCCAATACCTATCATACGAGTTCGTTGGAACTCGCGCCGTGATCCAGAGCTTACCTGGGAACGGGAAAACCAGATGATGCGCATGTATCCCCAGTTGTTTACAAACATTACTTCCAGAACTGAGGCTACCGCTAAATTTCGGGAAGAAATTTCAAACCAACAGGGGGTGATGTGATGCCCTACGAAAACGTTTAAACACACTAGCTTGTCAGTGGCTGCGTGCTAAATTTCAGGACGAAATTTCTTAAACTTGGGGATAATGTGACACTTCGGGTTTCTTGTACGTTTCTTGGATACTATAATTAATTTTGTGAGATTCTATACTAAGTGAAATACGTACAAACCCTGTGAATCTAATGCTATGCGATTTTACGTGCTATGTGACTGTATGTGCTATGTGGCTTGCATGTTCGTTCTGTGGACTTTCGTGAAACTGATTGTATCTACGTATAGTAATGGAAATCTAAGTATACATTTAGAGTGAATCGCATGACTTTTGCTTAAATTTCGAGGACGAAATTCCTGTAACATGGGGAGAATGTGACACCCCGTACTCTCAATCCCAATCATCGAGAGGAGAATATTCGAGTTTATTATTATTATTATTATTATTATTATTATTATTATTATTATTACTATTGCTGTTATTATTATTTACTAAAATAATACTTTAGATTACTGATATGCTATTATTAAATAACCGAGCCAGTATAATTGAGCGAGACGCGTAGTTGTTTAAACGGGTTTACGCACTTGGGCTAGGCCCAACCCAACTAACCGAAGCCTAAACCCTAGACCTATATAATACTACTTATACCCTAACCCCCCCTTTGATTTTAAAACCCTAAAACTCTCATTTCATGCTCCAGCCGACACCCACACTTTCTCTGCCTTTCCGGTGACCGGAGCCGCATCTCCGGCGACTTCCGGCACCCTTCCCGTCTTTCTTGACTGATAATCTTCGTCGCACACCCCTCTCCCTCGTACACCTCCACACCTATCCATCTACACACCATTAGCCTCCGTCACACATATAGAAAGAGAGAGTGAGCTGTTGACAAAAACAGAGCAGAAATGGATAATGATGGTACTGGCGACATGAAGGTGGTGGCTGCGGTTTAATTTCCGGCGAATGACATCAGCAGCGGCACTGCAGCAAAGGGGCAGGGATGGGTAGGCTCGTCGACGCCTGGCTGCAACGGAGCCGTGACAGCGGCGGTGGTGTTGTGTCTCCGACGAATCTCACCGGTAAACCCCCCCTTCCTCGTTTCCCTCATTTTTGTCTTGTCTCTGATGAACTGATGAACATTGATGGTGATGATGTTCAAATTGTTCATGTCCGGGTCTCGGGTCAAGACTAGTCAGCAGGCCCGAGTTGTGGTTCGAAGCTCTGTTTTGGTTCGGGCTCAAAGTCACAGCAGTAATGGTCAAAGCAAACCCTTCGGTCAGTGTTAAATCATCATTTGCACCTGTGTGATTTCCGATTTTTTTACATGGATTGAGTTAGTGTTTGCTTATGTGAATATACGAGGCATGAAAGCTGTATAAATTGATTATATGTTCATTTTGGCACTGATAAATGTTGATTTCATATTATTAATTAAGAATATGCTAATGATTGGAATGATGATGATAGGATGTATTGTTTTCTTTTCAGACCTAAATATAAGTGTGATGATACTGCCTTTGAGTTTCTCATATGTTGTATTGGTTGCTAAGGAAATTTTAAAAGCATGATCAAAATGACCAGACACCAACTGTTTTGTATACAGATTCAAAAGGAGGATATAAAGTGTATTGTTGAAATAGGTTTATGACATTGACGAGGATTCTTAATAATAAATTGCTTGTTGATAGGCTAGATATTATATCTTCAGTGTTTTGAAAAGCATGTGTTCCTTCCTCAAATTTGATAAGTATGATGATTTAACTTAGTGCTTGGTAATGAAAACCTTGATGAATTGTTGAATGTTCTAAAAATATTTGAAATAATATGCCGTTGATCTAAATTGTGGGTGCACAATACATGAAAACATGTTAGTCAAATTTGATTGGATAGTACAGAGTTATGAAATCAGATTTGGATAGTACTATTCTGTGCGTTCTAGAAAGATTCCTCAATGGTCTCGACTCAATAAATGTTTCATCCCAGTTGCGACTCGAGATCAACATGGTTTCGACTCGAGACTGTTATGTTGGCGACTCGAAACCAGGCACTTCACACGTAAGGGCTCGAGACCGGCATGGTTGCGACTCGAGATCTTCTGATCTCGACTCAAGCCTGACTCGAGACCTCAAGGTTGAGACTCAGAAGTGCACGACTTGAGACCGCTCAGATTGTGACTCGGAATCTCATGGTTGCGACTCGAGATCTCTTGGTCTCGAGTCGAGACCACCCGGTTTTGACTGGGCTTCCTTGCTTATTTATTGGGCTGCACAACGTGATATCATGTTTTGGATTGTGTGTTTCTGTTAACTGTTAACTGTTAACTGTTTATATGCTAGGATAGGCCCAATAGCCTATATGCTAGTATGACATGCATGCTATGTGTTAGATACGTGTAGGATTATACGTGACACTACTTGCATACGAACCTAATAAATCTTTATAAACCATAATAGGGTATGGTTAACGAACATAACACAAGTAAATTTACTACCGAGCAAAGCAAAGGTGAGTTCACTACTTTTTACTTAAAGCATGCGTTCCCGGTGGTTGGGAAACGGAATGAAACACTTTTCCTGGTTTGGGATTTGCTTACTATCTCCTTGTGCGGGAAACGGTATTTCTATCTCCTTGTGTGGGATACGGGTAACAACGCTATCCCCTTGTGAGGGATACAAACTACTTTTCTCTCCTTATGTGGGACTCTTAGTTAATTACTGTTTATACGGAATGCAACGAGCAACACTAAACGAAACTCTATCACTCAAGTCCCTACCATTTAATACCGATTAGTCGCCGGGGCCTGGCGAACGGGTTATTAGTTGATAGCGCTATTTAGGTCTAACCAGCCTCACACCAACCGTTGTTACTGGGAACGGGCATGAACTAATGAACTCAGGCAAACCGTCAATGATGATAGAACATTGACAAACGGGGCACTGCGGAAATGTACGGTTAAGTAAGTATTCGGTATTGTAACAGTTTAGTAGCTTACTTATGGGGTAGCTCCCCACGGCATGTATAAATGAGTAAATTAACTGTTGAAACAAGTTTTTGGAAATTAAAACTGGAAAACTGTAAACATGTGAACTCGCCAACGTTATGTTGACACTCTACTGCATGCTTTGCAGGTTGCTCGGAACAATTTTGGACGGACGTTGCAATCGGATGGAGTGAGTGGTTCGTAAGTTTCATGTGAACAAACTTGTGGTTTTAATTACGATGTGTTCTTCTCTCCTTTCCGCTGCAAACTCAAACTATGTTTTGGAAAATTGAAAATTGGTCGCTAATTATACCATTATTTGTAATAATAACTAAACGGTTCAAAATAATTAGTGGCTGGATCCTGGTTAGTCACACGCCTCGCGGTAGTATTCCGCGTGTGGATTTTGAGGGTGTGACTTGCTATAAGAAGGTTTCTGTGTTAATTGATTATTTTCTTCCGCTTACAGGGATGGCGCTAAGGTAATTAACACCAAAATTCTATATTTCTATTACTTGAATTCTTTTGCTTTATAATTTCTTTCAATGTATTATTTTGTGTTTTGACTTGGATATAAAATATAATGTGAAGGTATATTTTAAACTTATTTTACCGGGTTTTTTTTTATTTGGATTGCAGAATAAGTGCTTTGATGAACTAATAGGTGTTTGGATTTTGTGTTTACTCTGCTCTGCATAGGGCTCCTTCAGTTTTTTGTATTCTTTTACTTCGCTCAGTGATTCTTCTATTTTCAAGATAAGAATATAGGCTGCATCTGCATTGGCTACCCTACCAACAATAGTGGGTGAATCTGTAATAACAAAACTATTGAGATATGTTTTAAAGCTTATTGAGAAATATTGATTGTGTTTCTATAAATACTTTACCGTTTAATTTTGTAAAAAACCTTCATATTTAATTTTCAGATATGGATTCCATGAACAACAGTCCTTCATATTTAATTTTGTAAAAAACCTTCATATTTAATTTTCAGATATTTTTTATTTTGTTTTAAACTCATAGCAAATACCTAATGACTTTGCTTGAATGATTTGGGGAGACCACCCACCTTACAAGGATTCAGTTAAGATTGTTGATGGCAACAAGTTATGGTTTGTAAGACTGAAAAAAACTGATGTTGGCCCTGTTCTTGCTGATGGCTTCACCACAGTCATTTGAACCATCATCATTCTTTCTAATGGTGTTTAAATCATTTGTTCATCAAGACTGCTTTATATCCAAAATCATACCTGACGAAGACGTTATTGTAAGTAGTATATTATACAATCAGTATGATGAATAATGTTTTCTTTCTGTATATTGGTTTTTAAATTAATTTTTAATTATCACTGCCTATGCAGGTCATGGCTGGTGAATTTTGGAGGCAATTTTATGGGAAAAATTTCAAAGATGGTCAATCAACTCTTTATTTAGGAGATAGATTTTGGAACGTTAAGATATACGGATTAACTGACAGCTGTGTTTTTACTCATGGATGTTCTGAGATGGTAAACGATCTTGCCTTAGACAGGCGATCTATCTTTGTCTTTTCAATGGCTGGAAATAAAATTTTCGAGCTTTCAGTCTTTAATCATCTAACCGGTACTCAAATTCAGAACAACAAGGTTGAGTTAGTTGTTTTGGATGACTCTATCTATGGTGATGATGGTGATGATTTGGTTATTGCGGTTAGAATTATACATCTACACTATTGTTTAGTTATTAACGCGAGCTTACAAGTAGATCTTGAATTTCACACATTGTTATTTTTGATCTTTTTTGTAGTCCGAACATAAGGAGAAGTGTAGTATTGCCGGAACTTACTTTCAGGAAAGTGTTGTTGTGGAATGTGAAGACGACAAATTTCAGTTGGCAAGTTTTGAGTCTGTGTTCAATGTAAACCCCTATATTTTAATCTAATTTATTAAAACTTATCACAAATATTTTTTTTGTATTTATACATTTGTTTATTGTTAATTGTCTAGGATATTGATGATTCGAAGTTTGATAAATTTTTCTCATCTCTATTTGAAATGGAAGACCTTGAGAAGAAGGTAATTTTTTGTCATTGTTTTTTTTTCATATTTTATTAAATTTAATTATTATTCTTATTATATTGTTAAACACTTTTTCCCTTATATGTAGTTCAAAGATGATTGGGATAAAAAAAACCGATCTGATAGGCAAAGCAAGTGTTGTTTGTGATGAAAATCAAAGTTTAAAGGTTTGTGTTCATTTATAGGAGTTTGTAATTAACTGAATTGTTTTACCTATATTTTTTCTTTTTAAACCGCTAATGTTTTATGTTTCTTAGGATGATCCGAAGGGGAAAACAAATGTTGTTGTCGATGAAAATCTAAGTTTAAAGGTTTTGGTTCAGTTACTTAATTATATTTTTTATGAATTTAAGTTGATTACTTTACATTTTTTTTATTTATACGTTTACCTTTTTTCAGGCCAAAAGCAACTTTGAGATGGATCTGGACAAATTTTTGATACCGAAGAATAACTCCCATGTATATCTGATTACTTAAGTATTATATAAGTCAATGTATTAATTCATTCTATATTAATAATTTTTATACTCTTTTGTTTTATAGGTTGATCCTACACGAAAAACAAATGTTTTTATTTCTGAACCGAGTCTGTCCTCCATAGTTTTTTCTGATGTGAGTATTTCTGATTCGATATTTTGTTCGAATTATGATAGTTACTTGTGTATTTTTTTCAATACGAATGTTAGTTTTATATATTTTTATTAAAAAATACAACAATTGAATATATCTTACACACGATAAAACATAACAGTCAAATTACCAAATAAGTTGATGTTTGAATTTGTATGTTGACTTATTTCTAGATGTATATCTTATATTTTTATTAACTTATTATTAATTTTAGGAAACTTATAAATATTTATAATAATTAACAAAACAATGATAATTTATTTATGTTAAATTATTTGGTCGATTTTGTCTATTCGTAATTTCTAAAGTTTTGTAAAGTAATATGTCCATTTATAATGCAATAACATATCAAAGTTATTTTAGATAAATTTGTTTCTTTATTAATTGACAATCATATTTAAGTAAAATGGAAACTACAATAGAATGACAAATAATTTTGATGTAGATAATTTATTTTTTTATCAAAATATATATAATATTTGTTTTGTTATATGGTATTACACTTTTAATTAATTATTTAACGATCATTTGTTGAGTACTAATAAAAAAATCCTTATTTTTATTGTCACAGTTTTCTATTTGAAATTGAGGTTTTGTTTTGATCAAAGTTGGGTTATGCAGGTAAGTGTTCAATCTCATGTTAATTTGAAAACGCCTCAATCTTAAGCTTCAAGATCTCGAGTAAATGTGATGTTTATTTATGTTACTTAATAACAGGTAAATGGGGGATATCTACAAATTTTGATCGTACACGGCTTTTCATTAACGACAATTTTGATTAGATGCTGACATTCAAGGAAAAGTGAGCAAAATTTATTATTTTAATTTTTCTAATTGTATCAACTAAATTTTTATTTATATTTTGTTGTTCATTTTAGATTATGGTTTCTTAAATTAATTTTTATTAGGTTTATTGCAAAACTTGCTGCTTTAGCCGAGTCAAGTAGCCATGTTGGGTCGTATGTGATGTGTTCTGTTGAAGATTAATTTATGAACAATGATGTTCTCTCACCAATTGCTTATATTGGGTCAATCATACAAGTTATTTCAAACAACTTATATTTTATATTTTAACTACTATCAGAATCTTAATACGCTTTCATTTATATTTTAACTACTATCAGAATCTTAATACCATGTTGGGTCGAAGATGCTGGAGAATGAACTTAAGCGTAATTTGGATGCCGTTTATGATGTGGATTTATGTTCTTCTCAGTCTTCAACTAAACCGCCTAATGGTGATTGTGAGAACAATGAAGGTTTGAATGTGAATGTGGGTCTTTTGAATCCAAAGCTGGAAAAGTAGTCTCATAATCTAATAGTCATCTCATTTCTTCAAACAGTTTTCAATGTTTTATTTCGTTCAATCGTATTCAGAACATTTATGTCAGTACTTGATGTTGCTTTTTACTCAATGTTTGTTGCGGTTTATTTTGATTTTCGTTTATTATTGTTATATCAATAAGAGATGATATTATTAATTAGCATTTGTATTTTTTTTGTACGTATAGTTATATTTATTATACGTCGGTTTTTTTTATTACATTAGCATTAAAACTTTTATTTTTACTACATTGAAATTCAATACTTTAATGCGTTGACGTGATCTTAGTTTGTTACCCAACATCGATGTTGTTATATCAATAGCATGAAATTATTGTTAATCACTTTATTGTGGTTCTTGATGTTGAATATAAATAAAGAGTTATTATTAATTATTCTTTGTATATTGTAAATTTTATGTACAAATGTTTTTAATTGTGTTATTTATTTATTCATAGAATATATACATATTATTGTAGATAACTATTAACAATGTACAATCCAAATATAATAATGCAAACCTAACATTATAATAACATTCTTGGTATATAAAATTTTTTTAGTCAATTTTTTTTTTGGTTTTTTTAAGTAAATAATTAAATCACCAGTGGATGTATACTTAGAAATAGTATTATATGTATTAATTTTTAACAATTCTTTACATTTATAGAAGAATTTGCTTATCATATGTGAATCCCAACCAGTTTACTAAAATTAATTTAAATTTCCCTTCATAAAAGAACATTTCATTTATAATATCATTTTATATAAATTACAACATACATCTCCATTACATATCAACTTTCAACCTATTCTTTGGTTTCTTCAACCAGGTACTTTGCAAAATTCTTAAGTAATACACAATCTCTTTTTCATGTATCAATACAAACTAATATCATTTATGTTTTATTATACGTTTCCATTTTACTAGGTGTTTCGTATAATGGATCAAATTCCGTTTGATGTTGTGATCATGGAAATTTTTGTTAGGCTCCCTCACAAATCACTATGTCGGTTTAGAAGTGTATGTAAAAAATAGTATGAAGATCTTTCAAGTTTTGAATTTTTACAGAGGCATACGAATCGCGTTAGTAATAGAGTGGTAACATGTTAATGTCTTTTGATAATTTTAATGATTACAAAATTAATATTTCTTTAACAACGTTCATATTAATTGTCAAATTCTTTCTCATATCTGTTACAGGATCAACTATTGGAACAAGGCATGTTTCCAGATCCGTTTAACCTTTAAGAACCTGCATGGGCGTTCATTTTCTTCATCTGTTTTGAATTTTGCTATGATTGACCGTTTTTTAAGTTTACGAATAATAAATCAATTATTAATCTTCTTATTTGTTTCCTTTAATCAAGCACACTGTTAATCGTTTTTATTCATTCTTCTTTATTATTTATTATTTATATTTATTATTATCAATATTCTCAATTATCAATCATATCAAATTGAAATAGATTTATGTTCAATTTATCTAATTATGGATTGAATATTGTCATTCAAATTTATATAATCGGTTACATCTGATTCTTAAAATAAAATATTCTCATTAATTACAAATATTTCAAAATTCAAATTTCGAGTCACTATTTTCATAAAAAATTTATATAATCTTTTACATCTCATGCTTAAAATAGAGTATCCTAATTACTTATAGATTATTATAATATGAAATAGATGTATGGCCGCTTTATCTAATTATGGAGTCAACATTTTAATTAAATTTTATATATGGAATTATAAATAAAGCATTTGTTAGTGGGTCAGATTAGATGTGTTTACACAAGAGGTTATTATCTCCAACTCGGAATTTCGGTTTGCTTTTGTATCTATTATTGTGGTATTTTTGTTTAACTTGTCATTCATCTTTATACGATTCATTATTTCTCTGTTATATGTTTGTAGATCATTAATGTTTCTTGGTTGCTTGCTTCACAAATTCATATACATAAATCTTATCATTTGTTTCATATGAATTTTTTTTTTAGGATGGAACCTCTTGAGTTTGAAATGTTTGCTCACGAAATTCTATCAAGGCTACCAAGTAAATGTGTTGGACGATTTAAATCAGTTTGCAAGCAATGGCGTTATGAATTGTCTTCACCTATGTTTTCTATTATTCACTCTCGCCGTATGTCTAATTGTGAACATCGTAAGCTAATCACGTTGAGTATGTCCTCAATTTATATTGACAACTTGATTGGAGGAAAGGTAGACATTTCTGAAAGGAAGTTTATTTCCTTCCCCGTTGATACCCCTCTTTCAAATCTAACAATTCTTGCTTCTCAATATGGTCTTTTACTGATGTGCATCCAAGGTCCTTCAGACCAATTGATTCTGTGGAATCCAACCACCAATAAATTTTTGAATTTGTGTCAAAATAGACCTAAAAGTTTTTTCGATATCAAGGCAGATGCAGTTGGGATTTATCTAGACTCATTTAACGATGTTAAAATAGTACACCTCCAACGTCGTATTGATAATGTTATACCTCGTGTGTATTCTCGGAACACACATCAATGGAAAACTTTAACTTTTTTCAAAGGACCAGATTACGCTTCAAGGTTATATTTGTGGTCTCCCGGCACTTTATGCAACAATGTTTTATATTTTGCATCTCCACACTATTGGGCGCCTGCTAAAAGTTATATGATTGCATTTGATGTGGTTTCTGAAACTTTCTCAAAGCTTTCAATACCACAATGTACTCATGTTGTTGCTCACCAAAGTAGGTTTTTCAAAATCCGCAACACACTTCATATGTTTGTTGTCGTAAAGACCGATGCTATAAATGTGAAGCTATTTAAATTTCAAGATCAAGGATGGTCAGAAGTGTCTTCTTTTACAAAGCTAAAATCAATTTCATCTGAGTCATGGCTTAAGAAGTTAGTTGAGAAAGGAGGAGAAACTTGGTCTTTTATGTCCGACTGGGGTAGTATGATTGAAATAAAAATTGGCACGAAAGATTTTCAATACTTACAAGACGCTGAGACCTTTCAAGCACTATATAACGTAGCATCTTTTGAAGAGACCGTTGTGTCACCTACAGTTTAGCATTAATATGTTTTTCGTATCAAATTTATTGTGTTTTAATATTTAACATTTTTATTTACTACTCATCATCTTATGTATGACAACGAATACATTGAGTGTATTATTTATAGTAAATTGTTAGTGAAAGTGATTTTGTAAACTTTTGTAACTATTAGAGATCTATAAGGGGTGAATTTGTAATTATATTTTATTTACTTCAAAATTGGTGCAACTCAAAACAAAACCATCATATCACCTGCAACATTATTACCCATCAAGAAGAAGTCTTTCACCGCCATTGTTTGCTAGGGTTTCAATCTTCAA
>JARYGA010019128.1:0-26075 GCA_030545235.1 Helianthus tuberosus
TCACAGGAAGCAAAACGGAAGTTTACTCTTTTTTTTTTTTTGTAATTTTCTTTAGTGTATTTGCTATTTAATCTCGAGCTACCCTCAAGAAATTTTGACATCAACCCTCATGAATTTTTGAAACTGGCACATGAATTTTGATACCAACTCTAAAAGTATAAGTTAAGATCTTAAAATCACACAAATATAATTGTATAAACCTATTATAAACTAATAAAAAAATATATGACAATTCCACATTTTACATAACTAAACATATAAGCCCAAATTAAACAAAACTCATTAACCATTAAACCCAAATACCCAATAACCTTTTTAAAACCATTTAGCATTTTAGTTCACCCATTTTTAACAATTAAAAGATTAACCTGATAAATATAGAGTGACATTTTTTATTAAGAACCTCCACCCACAAGTCGACTTTTCAAACTAAAAACTGAATCGACGATTCTGCCAAGATACCCACGGCCGCAATGCATGGATCGATTTTGGGCTCAAACCAAACCATTTGTTTTTGGGTCTTTAAAAAGCGTTCGATTTCACTTTTTTGGTTTTCAAGATGGGTTCAGTTCGGTTTTGGTATTTTCGGCTTTGCAACTTGGGCTTGAAATTTTTGGGCCGAAATTTTTGGTTTTATTTTTTAAGTGACCCGAACCGAAAAAATCAAATAAACGACCACACTCAAAAATTTCGACCCCCATGAAAAGAATCTTGGGCCCGTCACTGGTGACTCGTATTTTACCTTTACTAAATATTGTTGTTAATGTATGCAGAGCATTAAGAAACCAAAGCTATTTTGGATATCAGCAGGAGCACCTCTGCTTTCAGTGGTCCTCTCTACCATCATTGTTTTTGTTTCCAAAGCACAACACCATGGCATTTCTGTGGTAAATATTTCATAAATTTTTTTATTTACTTTTTTTTGAACGCCCAACAAACTCAACCCCGAGCACTCTCGGGGCACCCACTGGACAAACGGAGTACTCCGAGAGTAACCCGAGTCACCACCAATTCCGGGGAAAACCCGGTAACCCACCTGCCCGTAGGCACGACGGTGAAATTGCCGGTAAAACCCGTTTGGCTCAAGGATCCAACCCAGGTTTCCCTGGGTCTCCTATCATTGCCCACCAGTGCCTCACTCTGCACCAAGTGGGAGTCGAACCTGCATCTCTCAAGAGAAATGCAAGTCCTCCACCACTTGATCTAGAGATCATTTTTTTTATTTACTTTAAATTTAATTAAGAGTAAATTACGATTTTGGCCCCTGTAGTTATATCACTTTTACCCTTTTAGCCCAAAATTTTTTTTTTAATATCTGAGCCTCCAACGTCTTTTTTTGTAACATTTTTGGCCCCTAATGTCTTTTTTTCTAACCCTTTTGGCCCTTAACATTTAATGGATAGGGTTAGTGTTAGGGGCCAAAAGGGTTAGAAAAAAAGACGTTGGGGGTTCAGATGTAAAAAAATTCTTTTTTGGGCTAAAACGGTAAAAGTGATATAACTAGAGGGGCCAAAATCGTAATTTACTCTTTAATTAATTGTAATTTAAAATCTAATTAATATTATTTTATGTGTTAAATAGATTGGAAAATTAGAACAAGGATTAAATCCACCTTCATGGAACATGTTGCATTTTCATGGAAGTCATATTGGTTTAGTCTTGAAAACTGGTCTTGTAACTGGCATCATTTCCCTCACTGTAAGTGTACAACTTGCAATGCATAACTTACAAGTGATACTAGCTCTTTTTTTTTTTTTGAAAAGGGTATTTTTGTCTTTTTACATAGGAAGGGATTGCTGTAGGAAGAACATTTGCTGCCTTGAAGAATTACCAAGTTGATGGTAACAAAGAAATGATTGCAATTGGAGTCATGAATGTTGTTGGTTCTACCACTTCATGCTATGTCACTACCGGTAAAGTTAACGGTTTCGTGCATTAAAGACTTGTACCGTACATCTTGGGTTACTATTACTAAGGGATTTTTAAAGATAGCGGGTGAACCAGTTTTGATATTTTCTTTCTAAAACAATTCATATCAACTCGAACCTGTTTTAACCCGTTACTTGATCCAACCCAACCTGTCCGTTTTGCTAGACGTGCCTGGCCCATTTGACCTGTTACCTGATCTGACCCAACGCAACCCGTCTAATTTTCAGGCATAGTACAATTTAGACGTGAAACGTGGTACAGTTTAGGCGTGTCTGGCCCATTTGACCAGTTACTCGACCCGACCCGACCCAACCCAACCCGTCCATTTTTTCAGGCTTGGTACAATTTAGACGTGCCTGGCCCAGTTGACCCATTACCTGACCTGACCCGACCCGACCATTTTTCCAGGCTTAGTACAATTTAGACTTGCCTCACCCATTTGACCCGTTACCTAACCCAACCCAACCCAACCTGTCCATTTTTTTAGGACTACTACAATTTAGACATGCCTGGCCCATTTGACCCGTTACCTAACCCAACCCAAGCCATCCATTTTTTTCTGGCTTAGTATACAACTTAGACATGAAACTTAGACGTGCCCAAACCGTTTTGACCCAACAACAATTTACTTATTTTATATAGAGTTAAATGCCATTTTAGTCCCTGTGGTTTAGGCCATTTTGCCAGTTTAGTCCAAAGGTTTCATTTTTCGCCTGTGGGTCCAAAAAGGTTTCACCGTTGCCGTTTTAGTCCACTGGGTTAACTTCATCCATTTTTTCTGTTAACGAGAAGGACAATTCGGTCATTTTATATGGGCGAATTGCCCTTCTAGTTAACAGAATTACATATAAAATGACCGAACTGCCCTTCTCGTTAAAAGAAAAAATAGATAAAGTTAACCTAGTGGACTAAAACGGCAACGGTGAAACCTTTTTGGACCCACAGGCGAAAAATGAAACATTTGGACTAAACTGGCAAAATGACCCAAACCTTTGGACTCTTTTATATATTGCACAACCGAAACCGACATGCCCATTTGAAACCCTGATGTGATTAGCTATACATCTTGAATCTTTACTTGTGTTCTAACAACCACCTGATCATCGTCACAGGTGCATTTTCACGGTCAGCCGTGAACCACAACGCAGGAGCCAAAACAGCAGTCTCCAACATCATCATGGCTGTGACGGTTATGGTCACACTTCTGTTCTTGATGCCATTGTTTCGGTATACACCCAACCTAGTATTGGGTGCAATCATTGTCACTGCGGTTATTGGCCTTGTCGACATCCCAGCGGCTTACCAAATATGGAAAGTCGATAAATTCGACTTCGTTGTTATGTTATGTGCTTTCTTTGGTGTCATCTTTATATCGGTCCAAGAAGGACTCGCGCTTGCTGTAAGTGTTCCTTTTAAACCACGAAAATAGCCTTGTTGACCAAGAAAATTAAAAAAAATAGCCGTAAACGTTTTTTTTCTTTTTAAATGAGTTCATCCAATGAAAACTTGCCACGTGTCACAAAGAAATGGACATGTGCACCAAGTGGCACAGGACATACCCTGTTGCGTACCAATCAGCGCATGACATTCAATCTTGCGCGCTGCAAAACAATGTCATCTAGTCGCATTGCAAGGTCATCACATTTGGCGATGATCATCCTTACTTTGCGCGATAAACACAAATCAATGAGAGTTAGACACGTGTCAAGCTACCAATGGTTAAGGTTAAAACATTTTATTTTAATTGAAAAAATTTAAACATAAAAAGTCAATGACTATTTTCCATGGTTGTAAAAATCGCGCCTAGCCTCCGATTAATTGCTAGTCGGAGGTTCACCGACTAATTTTCATCTAACCGGCCAACTAATCGCTAGATGGTCAACAGTGGTCAAATCCGATCCTAATCGGCCAAAAATCGGTAGCAGTCTAGCGATTTCGGCCAAATTCCGACCAGAATCCATCCAAAACCTGGAAATTCCAGCAATTAGGGCTGCAAACTAACCAAACGTCCGGCAAACAGTTCGTGAACCGTTCGGCGGGAAGTTCGTTTGTGTTCGTTCGTTTATTAAACAAACGAACACGAACAAGAAATTTTGTTCGTTTAGTTAAAAGAACAAACATGAACATAGGTCGTTTCGTTCGTTTTTGTTCGTGAACGTTCGGTAACGTGTTCGTTTGTGTTCGATAGTTCATTAGTGTTTTTAGTTTTTATTTTTATGTCAATACTTCAAAATTCCGAAAAATTAAATATCTAATAAGTGTCGATGTATTATATATTATGTTCATGAACGATTGTTTGTGTCTGTTTGTTTCAATTTGTGTTCATGAACATTAGTTTGTGTTCATCTGTGTTCGTCAACGTTTGTTTTCGTTCGTTGCCTAAAATTAACAAACAAACACAAACGATTACGAACAAGTTCATTTCCTTAACAAACGAACACGAACATAAAATCTCGTTCGATAAGTGTTCGTGAACGGTTCGCGAACACATATATTTCTTAACAAACGAACACGAACATAGTCTTGTTCGTGTTCGTTCGGTTCGTTTGCAGCCCTACCAGCAATTAATCTGATCTACTTTAAAATATGGGTCGAAGAAGGTGTTAAAAGTTAAAGCATGTCTACTTAAAAAATTAGGTATAAAAATGTGTGTGTGTATATATATAAAACTGAAAATCACTTATAAAATCCCATTCCTATTAATCCCGAGTAATCGCTAGTCGGTACCCCACTGGCCGACTAGCGCTTAGCGATTCTTACAACGCTGCTATTTTCTCAATTTTCTTGGTCAAAATGGTTGTTTATGTGATTTTTATAAAATCTTTAAAAAGAAGTGAAATATGTAACTTTATTTTAATTTTTTTTAGGTAGGAATCTCTATATTCAAGATGGTGTTGCAGATGACAAGACCTAAAACAGTGGTGTTGGGAAACATACCTGGTACTGACATATTTAGAAACAAACATCAGTACAAGGATGCTGTCTCAATCCCAGGTTTCTTGATTTTAAGTATCCAGGCTCCCATCAGTTTTGCCAACTCTAATTATCTCAATGAAAGGTAATTCATCTTAATTTTAATACCTTTGAGGTGTTAAGTTTGTATTTTTGTTTTATAAATAAATATCTTTACATCAACACTATTAAAGACTGAATTTCCGGCACTACATGAACCCAACACAAAATCCGTGGGTTTGGGCTTTGTCTAAACAGGTTGGGCCAGTTTCAAGTCGAACTGCAAACATGTTTAGCTAAACAGGTCGGGTTTGGGTCGACATAACAGGTTGACCTGTTTAACCTTTTTATTTTTTGCATAGTCTAAAATATGCGTTTTGTGTCATAACTTAAACCGGTTGTGTTATAAATTAAAAGTTTTTTTTAATTAAAAATAGCATTATATTCTTTTTGGCAAGATAACAAATTACAAACAAATAGCAGGTAAACAGGCAACAAGCTGCGCCGCAACCACTTTTGAATTAAAAGTTAAAAGAGAAATAAACTTTAGCAATGTTATAGTTTAAACGTAATTATTTTATACGTGTTTGAATTTTAAGGACGAAGATTTGTTTTTACCAAAAAAAGACTAGAAGTTATGTGTTCTTGTGCTTGCCAAGTGAAATTCTTTTTTTCTTTTTTTTTTTATTGTTTCTTGAAGGATTTTGAGGTGGATACTAGATTATGAGGAGGAAGAAGCAGCCAAAAGTCATTCTGATCTCAGATTTGTAATTCTAGATCTTGCTGGTAACTCCTAAACTTCACCTACATAAAAATATATAAATAAATAAATAAGCCAAAGGGTGACGATTTTGAGCTCTTGCGAGTAAATGGGTCGATTTGAGTCGTACTTTATTTTTAACGGGACAAGCTGGGTCGAAAATCATCCAAATTGTATATATTTAACCTCCTAAATTCCGTTATTAAAAAATCAAATTACTATTATAATTTATGACAACATAGTTGTTGGTAGTTATAACTTATAACTATATTTAACATACTAATTTATGGAAAAAGTGTGTACGAGTCAATACGACTCAATGCAAACTAAAAAACAACGATTTTGATATGCTACCTTACTCGTTCGACTCCCCTATGTCACCACATTTGAAAAAAAAAAAACATAAGATATTAGTTGTGTGAAGCATTTAGATGGTTCAAAGATGTTAATATCTAAAAAACTTTTGTTCTTGTTGTGTAATATTCAGCTGTAAGTGCCATTGATGCTAATGGTGTGGCATTTTTCCAAGAACTCAGGAGGGTATTGGAGAAGAAGGGTGTTGAGGCAAGTTCTATGCAACATTTTAGTTACTTCTTTTTAAATATTTCTTTTTAAATATTTATTTATACTACAAACATTATTCTACTAATTGCGAGAACCGTATGAACACTTGTACCTATTTATAAAACTGTCCGAAAGCACATTATATTTGAGAGTGTTTTAAAATTTGTCGTTTTAAACATATTACAGCTTGTGTTGGTGAATCCGGTCGGGGAAGTGATAGAGAAACTGCAAAAAGCCGACGGGACTAACGATCTTTTGCAACCGAATAATCTTTACTTGACGGTTGGAGAAGCCGTATCGTCGCTACTTTCATCGATGAAGGTAGGGTCGTCAAGCCATGGTTAAACGAAAAAATTATGAAGGTTGGGTGTTTCAGTTGTAAAATGTAGTATGATGGGGGGAAAAGATGCAAGTATTGCAATCTAATGCAAAGATTCTTGGTATTTAGGTTGTATCTAGGGTTTGTTAGGAACCAAATATTGTTTTAAGGTTCCTAAAAGGACATGTGAAGCATTTACAATGTATCTATGAAACACCCATGTATGTTTCGCTTCGTGTTTTGTTAATGCACTTTAGCTGCTTGAGAGTCGCCTTTATATTTTTGACAACCTTAGTCAGATTTAGTTCAATACGTTTCAAAACTCGTGAGACATGGCGATTTGCGTGGTTCACAACGGTTCCATTGGTCTGATTAATCGGTGATGGGAGTATGGTGCAGGCTATGATATGACATATGTTGGTCAGAAACTGTTGTGGTTACCACAGTTGGGCGGGTTTGGAGTTACTTCAGTTGGGCGGCGATTAGAGAAATGGGTAGTGACCGGTTATTCAAGCTGGCTAGAAACGGTTCAATTTAAGGGTTGAAAATGTCCAGTCCACGGGATGGTTCACGTTGGCTCAATCCAAGGATAACAACTGTTCGGTTTATTATGATAGTTAGTTCAAACTTCGAAGGGCTGTCACCTTTCGAACCATCATGAAGTCATTGGTGTTAACCCCACTTTCTCCACTTCCAAGCAAACCATTTAGCGACAGCAAACGAGTGGTCGATGTGCAATCTCTCGAGTGAATACGATATTAGTAATTAACAAGAATCCATCACTTAACACATTTGTTGGCATATACAACATTTAGTGACTGAACAAGACTGCTAAACAGTCATGTTAGGATCCGAATATGATTTTAAATCCTCGATAACTCAATAGTTTATAGGCGTATATGCAATCTCAATGAAATTCTACATACGCAGCTCCATTGTATCTCGCCATGATATTCACAAGATTCGATTAAACAGTATGGGTAAATTTGCTTTAAGAACAGAGTACTCATCTTGAGCAATGACAGACAAAGATCGTTGTATAATACTTGAAAAAAAAAAAAAAAAAAAAAAAAAAAAAAAAAAAAAAAAAAAAACCTTTTCCAGTATATACCGCTATGTGGTTAGTAAGTCGATGTTCATCTCTGAGTTATATGATTGCCAAGAATCAATGCTGGTAATCATAAAATTGTATAAAATTTATAGTTACTGATGCTTCCTTTGATAGAGTGAATATCCAACAAAAGCCGACATCAAGAACGTCCATAGCACCTACAAACGATTGAAAAAATCATTCAAACGACCAACAAAACAAGTGGATGGAATAATTTGTGTTATTAACTTGTGTTGTGATAGATAAGTACTAAACGATTGAAATTACTTACTGTATTAATTGCCTGCCAACGTTCGAGTCTCTTGATTCTCGATTGCATATCTTCAATCACACCTTCGACAGGTGAACCAACCTCCCTACTAGGTGATGATTCGGAAGATGTGCTACTACCCTGTTTATTCCAGAAAATATATATATTTAATATCAAAAATATACTTTTACAAAATTACAAAGCTCTAATTCAAGACATAGAGTGATAAAAAGAATAAAAAGGATTTTATGCACCCTTAACTGATATCATAAAAAGGATTTTAGCTACTACCAATTTAACATTCTTTGTTATCGACTGTAACTTATATCTTTTTTTATAATATTTTATTTAACATTTAGTTTGCTTTTTCTCTAATAACTTGTGCTTGTTAGTTTTTTTAAACCAAATACACAGTTTTGTTTTAAAATATATTGCCAAACATTCCGATATAAATTTTAACGAAACCAAGTTGCATTCAAAATAAAGTATTTATTGGTCTCGTAAACGGCAAATAACGAAAACCGAGTGGTAATCTAAAATCTAAATAAGTAATTGTTTTAAAATTAATAAATATTCTTTGTTAACATGTTTGTATTAACAAGTTTTTGTATATATACCTGAGATTGGATATTGTCAACAAGTTCTTGTAACCGTGCAGCTTGTTGAGAGTGAATACCGTTTGAATTTCTCTCGGATGCCGGCAATTTTTCCAGCACTATTTCAAGGTAACTCTGAAAACATAAATAAAAAAAGATAAATAAAACGAATAAAAAAAATAAGTAAATACGTAAATGCTTGAAAAATAATGAAAATTAAGAAAAAGGGGAATACTTTTGTGGTATATGAACCATCTAGCTCAAGTGCTGAACCGGCAGCTATAATAACTTCTTTGTTTGCCCCTTTGATTTGTATATAGGGGCCTGGTACGTCGTTTAGATGATCAACTTCTATTAAAAGCTATAAAATACCCATATCTCCAATTAAAGTAATAATTATTATAATAAAAATAATAAGAAAAACTCCATCCTGCAACAACAAAAAAAATTACCTTTCCATCTTGGTAGATATATGCTGATGCTTCAATGTACGCTACAGCTTGATACCTATATTTAAAAAACAAACAATTTGAAAATTTTTAAGCAATTACATTTAAAAATACACATAGACATTCAATATAGAACCAATTTAAGATTAGAAGTGTGAGAACCGCATAAACACTTGTACCTTTTGCTTTAACTGTTATACATATGGCGATTATGTAACCACTTACCCATTCCCTTTGTCAGTTCTCACTCCCATAATATCTACCAACCATTATGTACAAGTGCATTATGCGGTTAGTGCAGTTCTATACTTAAGTTTGGTTCTGTGTTGAGCATGCCCTTAGATATGTATTCCCACAAATAGGGTTGTAAACGAACCGAACGTTCAGCGAACAGTTCGTGAACCGTTTGGCGGGAAGTTCGTTTATGTTCGTTCCTCGTTTGTTTAATAAACGGACAAACACGAACAAGAAATTTTGCTCGATAAGTTAAACAAACAAACATGAACAGATGCTGCGTTCGTCCGGTTATGTTCATGAACATTCGGTAATTGGTTCATTTATGTTCATTTGTGTTTGTTGATTTAAAGGTTTTTTTATGTTATATTTTTATTTTATTGGCTTTAGTTTTTAAAATTTTGAAACCATAGTTGTACTATACGCCTCTGCCAACATCCCTAATTTGATCATTTCAATTTCAATTTCAGTTTGTGTTGAAGCTTGACAAACTTTTTAATTTTTGTGTTAAGTATGTTAAGTAATTATTTATTTTGGTGGATTCTTCATACTCTTTATGATGAAAAAATGCAGATTGTATTTTTAAATGAATGTATAACGTTCGTTTGTGTTCATTTATGTTCATGAACATTTGTTTGTGTTCAGTAAGTGTTTATGAACATGTTTATTTTCTTAATGAACGAACACGAACAAGAAATCCCGTTCGGTAAGCGTTCGTGAACCGTTCATGACCATGTCCATTCCTTAATGAATGAACACGAACAAGGCCTTGTTCATGTTCGTTTACAGCCCTACCCACAAATATAAAAAGTGTAAACATAAATATGTGATATACCCAAGATTAAGAAGACCGGATACTGTACTGATGCTGATGTCAAAGTCCACCTTGGGTTGAATTATAAAATCCCCTTCTTTTATAGGCTAATATCAAGTAACGAATTTTCAAGAAACCAAAAAATAATATACGAATGAGAAGAAATTTTCAATAAAAAATAGGCACACGAACCTCGCGTATCAGCAATGCAAACCGGCCCTCGCATATTCGCACCCTCATACAGTCACTTTCGGTTAATTGTCCAGTAGCAGGAATTCCCGAAAGTCTAAGGTAAATATCAATAAAATTCTGAGCCGAGCTGCAGATCTTTGCGGGATCGAGTAACTTCAAGATATCTTGATACGCCACCTGTAAAACAATTAGCATGTTTAATATAAAATCATTATAATACTCATAACTTTTATAATTGAGTAAAATGCCATTTTCGTTCCTGAGGTTTGTCCAGTTTTGCGACTTTCATTCAAAGGTTTGTTTTTCCGCATCTGGATCCAAAAGGTTTGAAATCTTGCCATTTTCATCCGGCTCGTTAACTTCATCCATTTTTCTCCGTTAAGTCGGGTATTTCTGTCTTTTTTGTTAACTTAAAGGGCGATTCGGTCTTTTTCACTTTATGTAAAAAGACCGAATACCCCTGAAACCGAATCGCCGTTAAAGTTAGCCAAAAAGACTGAAATACCCTGACTTAACAGAAAAAAATGGATGTAGTTAACGAGCCGGATGAAAATGGCAAGATTTTAAACCTTTTAGATCCAGATGCGGAAAAACAAACCTTTGGACGAAAGTCGCAAATCTGGGCAAACCTCAGGGACGAAAATGGCATTTTACTCTTTATAATTTAAATCAAAAGGTATCGTGAGCTTACTTGCTTGTTGCTTTTTAACACAAACAATGAGCTCTCGGGGGAAAGAACTGGATCAAAATCGTTACGTATTTTCAGCTGTAAGATAAAAATGATTTATAAGTTTGAGTAAAAAGTAACTAAAAGTTGTTTAAATAATTAGATTAAGACTTGAACTAATAAACTAACATGTGCATGGACAAGATGTGGTTCAATGTGTAGCTGGAACATAGGAAATACAGTTGTCATGATCTCGTTTTGTGACATAAAGCATCCTGCTTTAGTTTTATCTCTTTGAACTCGAGAAATTAAATGCGAATGTACACCTCCAACCTGCATTTTTATACAATAAGGGTTAGTTAAAATCTAGCGCTTTCATGTTAGACCATGCTCAAAGGTGGCAATTTCAACTAGGGGTGCAAACGAGCCGAGCGGCTCGAGAAAAAGCTCGAAACGAGCCGAACCTTATCGAGCCCGAGCCGAGCTTGAGCCTAAAATAAAGCTTGTTTATTTATCGAGCCCGAGCTCGAGCCTGGCATGTGAAGCTTGTCAGGCTCATCAAGCCTTATCAAGCCTTGGTGTAATATTAGTTCTTATTAATATTTAATATCATTTACCCCTTATTTAAACCGAGCCTGAACCTAAAAATAAGCTTGTTTAGTAAACGAGCCCAACCCAAGCTTCCCTTATCGAGCTCGCGAGCCTAAACGAGTCGGTTATTTATGTTTTTTTATTTAATATGTTAATTAATAGATTATAAACGAGCCGAGCTCGAGCCTTGAAAACAAAGCTCGAACCGAGCCAAGCTCAAGCCCTCATAAGTTAATCGAGCTCGGGATTGGCTTGTTTGCACCCCTAATTTCAACCCATTTACTAGACCCGCCTATTTGTTATCACTAATTATTAACAACAGCAATGAGTAACCCTAGTCAACAGAGTTATGAGATAATCTTACAACAGCAACCCAAAGGTCGAGTGACTTTCTGATATTAGGGTGCAAAGCGTAGACACCTTCGATAATCACCTGCGTAAGTAACAACATTAGTTACGAACATATATACGCATTAATTATTAGTCAATACATATAGTAATCACAATATAGTATATAGTTATATACCACTCCACAATCTTCATCAACTTCAAGTTCTTTAAATCCACTTCGAGCACCGCTCTCCAAATCGAATACAGGTACTTTTGTTTTTCGACCTCTTCTGATATCACCAATATTCTAAAATAAAACCACCGTCAGTATTTCAAGATTTCATTATTTTTTTAATTCATTGAAATTGAGTGACAAGATTCTTACGCAAAATAAAGAGTCAAATAGTCAACTTTCATTACCTTTGTGAGTAAAGCTAGATCAAACGATCGAAAATCGTCATACTTAAAATCCTTTAGCTGCTCAGACTTATAATAGCTTTCGAGTGAAATAACTTCACAACCAACGATACTTGCCATTTTACGTGCCAAACTAGTTTTTCCAGACCCACTTGGACCTCCTATAATAGTAATACCATATCGTGTTAAAATGGTAACTGCATGTCTGCATCAATAAACATATATCATATATAGGCCTGTAAACGAACTGAATGTTCATGAACTGTCCGTGAGCTTGTTCGGCGGGAAGTTTGTTTCTTTAATAAAATAAATGAAAATGAACACAACTTTTTGTTCATTTAGTTAAATGAATGAACATGAACACACATTTTGTTTGTTCATTTATTTACGTTTATTTACATTTGCTTATGTTAGTCTCAATGTAAATACATAAGTAATCATATTTATATAAATATTAAACATAAAAGAAACTTTCTAACTACTTATATAAATATAACCAATTGGTAATTGGGCTTTCTAGTAATAAAAATGAGTTTTCCAATGAAATTTATCATATTTAATCACTAATTTATATACAAAATAATAATTTGCGTTCATTTATGTTTAGTCAATTATGTTCATTTATGTTTGTTCAATTATGTTTATTTTTGTTGTTTATTGTTTGTTAATTATGTTTGTTTGTTTCTCTTCATTTATGTTCGTGAATTGTTCATTTAGGTTTTAAACAAACGAACACAAGCATGCCCATTTTCTTAATAAACAAACATGAACAAGAAATGTGTTTGATTATATGTTCGTGTTCATGTATGGTTAAAGTTAATTGAACGAACATGAACATGCCTTTGTTCGTGTTCGTTCGGTTCATTTACAGGCCTAATCATATATGTGTGTGCTCTAAGTCTCTAACACACACACACACACACATATATATATATATAGAGAGAGAGAGAGATACCGATCCCGACTATCACTGGCAGCCCCTTGTGCTCTAACAAAGCCTGAAAAATAAACATTTTTTTTATTTTAAAGCTTACATAAAATATTCCCGTCCAAAATTTTATAACGCTGACCTGTGTCGCTTGAACGGCAAGAAGCAGTCCTCTATCAAGATCAAAAGAATCGGGCATTGGGGCAAGCTGCAGAGTATCCCTAAAAGAAGAAGGATCTGTATATGCAAGATGAGACGTAACAATACATATGTGTACACATATTACATTTAAGAAAACATACTTTATTTACTTATTATTTACTAAAAGATACATATACTTATTTACTAAAAGATACATACCATCGACAACTGAGCCGTCTGATGATATAAACCGCCATGGGGCTAAGACAGGGTCCATTTTCGATTTGGTCGGTGATCGGGTCCACGGTTGAGTTAAATCGTCATCCCGGTTCACGAGATCGGGTCGTATCCGAAGAGGTTTCGGTGCAACAATTGGGGGTTCTCTGTTTATTCCTGACGGTCTGGTGGCCATAGGCGGAGGTGTATTAAGGCGGGGAACACCTGTGATTAAAATAAATTAATTTAAAACAACATAGTAGATGACTAGATTAACAACATCTATATACTATAAATTAGTAACTTTCTGTGCATAGAGGTGTTGTACCTAATGCTTTGGGGGTTTTCAAAAAATAAGATTGTTCACATTTAACCCAAAAGTGTTTGATAAATTACTTTTAATCCAAAACTATTTGTTTTTTTTACTTTTAACCCATAACTTTTCATCATTTGCAATTTAACCTCACAACATTTTTACTTTCAGCTTTGGTCCCCTATACTTTTCATCTTTCGCAATTTTTTTGTTTTACGTTTCGCTCTAAATTTTGCGAGTTAACAAGGTGCAACGTGCGTGTGTGGTTAAAACGTTTTTACATTTTGTAAAATGCTTCGTGACACGGCGCAACGTGCTTGTGTGGTTCAGCGTTTTTACGTCGTTTTTTTCCCGTTTGACAGGTTCGTCGCAATGTGCGGGTCCTGGATCGACTTAGTTACTTTCTATGTTTTATGTTTCGGTCTAATTTCTTCACATTAACACGCCACAACTTCAGTGTTGGTGGTCGTTAAGTTAACAAAAAAAATACTTACCTTGGCTGTCAAGAATCATTTCAAGATATGATTTAGTGATCCAAGGGCCGGTGATTCCGAGTTTTGATGCCTCTGCTTCGACCATCTAATAAAAAGAAAATAGATTATGTGCGCATGCTAACAGTGTTGAAAGACAAAAATACCCTTAATACAAAAACATACCTTTCTATCTCTGCCCCTGAGAACTATGTAAGTTTCAGAAAGAGTGTCTATGGTCTCTAGGGATATTGAAAGATCTCCATAAACAATCGCTTTAGATGCCCGTTTATAACTGACAACAACGTTGTACCCCAAAGCCAGCAAACCACCAAGGGTCATTCTTCCAACCTGTTAAAATTTAATTGAGAAACTGGGTTTAAAAAAAAGGGAACCTGCTAGGGCTGCAAACGAACCACAGTTCGGCGGGAAGTTCGTTTGTGTTCGTTCGTTTAAGAAACACGAAAAAGAAATTTTGTTCGTTTAGGTAAATGAACGAACATGAACAGAGGCCGTGTTCATTCATTTATGTCCGTGAATGTTCAGTAGCATGTTCGTTTGTGTGTGTTCGATAGTTCGTTAATTTTTAGATTTTTATATTTATTTAGATACCTCAAAATTATGACAAATAAAGTTTTTAATAAGTATCAGTGTTATATATTCTATTCATGGATGCTTGTATGTGTTCGTTTGTGTTCACTAACATTAGTTTGTGTTTGTTTGTGTTCATGAACGTTCATTTGCATTCGTTACCAAATGTTAACAAACGAACATGAACAAGTTCAATTCCTAACGAACACGAACAGATAATCTCGTTCGGCAAGTGTTCGTGAACACATATATTTCCTTAACAAACGAACACGAACAAGGTCGTGTTCCTGTTCGTTCGGTTCGTTTGCAGCCCTAGAACTTGCAATATAACTATGTTTACCTCAAACTCAGCTTTTGGCCTAATAATGAAATTTTTGTCGACAATTCTTTGATCACCGAGTGAAAGATAGTATCGAATGCCGCTCTGGCGAACCTTAATCCAGTCGTTAACACGCGCCTCTTCACTTGCAGACGGAGGCCTTAAGTACATCTCGATAAAACTGAAAATCGTGTTTGTTGACGTTTTAACAAAATTCAAAACATAAAAAAAAAGTGTAACAAGTTGATGACTCACTTATCAATCTGTGCTTCCTTCTTTGGAAAAGAGTATGCTGATTGTTCACTTTCTGACTGATACAACAGTTGACTTATTAAAACGGTCAACCACTGAAATCAACAAAACAAACAATAAAGAAATAGGCAGACCTCGGTTTTACATTTAAGTTTGTAAATTGAATCTCGGAACGATGCACCAAAACTGTTGTTAATTCTAATCTGCAAAATCAATTTATCAGGAAAATATATAAGATAAAGTTGGAACCTTTAATGTCCTACCTGTGCATGGTGAAGATCCGGCTCGATATGCTTCCGAAATAACGGAAATATGCTATCGATTAAATTGTCCAATGAGCAAGAATCTCCGATATCGTATTGAACTTTGGAAAGTAGACTAAAATGAACCCCACCAACCTGAAATTCATACGAAATATGTAATTAATATTTTACTTAATTAGTGCAAATTTTGACGATAATAATGAGATCAAAGAAATTACCACTGCAACACGAATATCTAGCAGCGATCGTAGTCTTGCATGGAGAGCATATGTACCATCAACTATAACCTGAAATAATAAAGAACATATGATGACAATCATGTATAACACTATAAACTAAAAATAAAATGGACAATGGGTATTATGCGTGCTTAGTTGCTCACCACACCAAAAGAAGTACTCTTGATTTCTTTAGTTCCAACACGTCTTTTTTGTTGGAAGTCAAACACAGGTGTCGATATATCTTTGCCCCTTAACAAGTCCTACGCAAAGAAAAGAGTTTCAGTAAGTTTCAGTAATAAAAACGCCAAATAACTTCTTTCGGCACGTTCTAGAACATCTTTTTTAGGAAACCTGAAGATTCTGCACAAGAAGATCAAAATCGATTGAGTTCAAATCATTCCCTTCGTCAGCACCGGTACCATAGTTTTCCATCGATATAACACTACAACCGATCACCGATGCCACCTTCTCTGCCAAACTGTACACATCATCATTCAATCAATGTGCATATTTATGTGGATTCCGATTACATTAAGCGATGAATTTTACTAATTAACATAAAGGGTGTTCTTCGAATCAGGTGGATCACAATTACCTTGTTTTACCGGATCCGCTTGGGCCACCGATGCCTACTGCGACAATACCTTCTTTTTTCGACCGAAGTTCTTGAATTGACTTTACCAATAAATAATAGCCACGGTCGAAAGACTACAAAAGATCCAAACCACAAAGTAGTTACTAAAAAAGTTATCAAGTTTCCAACTCTATAAGATCACAAGCGTAAATATCATAACATTAAACACTGCAAATGTCCCACTTAACCACTATCTAAATCGGAAGTTATCGAAATAAATCGCATATCAATTTCCACTAGGTACCACTGATTTCCATCATATGCTGTCAACTACAATTTATACCAGATAAAAGCCATATAACCTTAAAAGCAACTACAATACATACAAAACTCAACTTTTTTATGTCTTAACTTATATTATAATTTCAACAAAATCATAAACTTCTTAAATACTAAAATGGCAATGATTAATTTGTAACATAAATATAACTCAACGTAATGCAAGTATCAAACTTATCCCAATTCCACGAAAGGTCACATTATTATTAACTATTTAGGGGGTCAAAACTAAACCCCTTTAAATCAAAACCTATAAATTTCTTTATCTGGAACATGAAACGATCATTTCAAGAAACGGTCAATCAGGCAATAAAATCGAGCACCAGCCTCTTAAATCAACCCAATTACCCCAATAATGTAGTGGGTCATGATCCAGACATAAAAAGATCAAAAACTTTCAGTGGGGAATTTCATC
This sequence comes from Helianthus tuberosus, assembly GCA_030545235.1. Lineage (NCBI taxonomy): Eukaryota > Viridiplantae > Streptophyta > Magnoliopsida > Asterales > Asteraceae > Helianthus > Helianthus tuberosus. The sequence goes on from JARYGA010019128.1 coordinate 17,218, forward strand.
GAACACTTGGCATGCACAAAAAAAACCCCCAAAAAAAAAAACCCAAATCAACCAACCGCGTGAAGGGGGAGAGATTGGAGAATAGACGGCGACGATGAGGAAGTGGAGGGTGTCTGTTGGTAGTAATCGCGGCCACCTTCTTGTAAAACTCGGTGAACTACATCGTCATCCATGGTGATGTTGTTGTGGGTTTTGTCTGTAATTTCTTGGGGTTGCCGGAAAGTAGACAGTTGAATTGAAGAAGACGAAGAGAGAGAGAGAGAGAGAGAATCTGGTGAATAAGATTGTTTATTTTAGTAAAGGTTTTGTGTATACGCATAGACCATGTTTGAGTATGCTACAACTGCCTTTGGTTGATTTGGGATACTTTGATGATGACTGTAAATTGTTTTTGAGTTCATGATTTATAAAAAATAATAATATAATATATATATATATATATATATATATATATATATACAGGGAGGGTTTAAATGAGAACGCTAAATATTGTGAGAACCGTGAGAACAAATGAAAAAACCGCAAGAACTTGGTCAAAAACAATTCAAATTCAATTTTTTTTTCTACACTTATCATTATTATTCGAATACAATGTTAGAAATTTAATTTACACGTTTAAATTTACGTAAATTCGAAAATAAAGAAAATTTACACATGTGTAACTTTGTCATTTACACATGTGTAAATCTTTTATATTTACACATGTGTAAAAAATCTAAAAAAAATGATTTTGAAAGGAGAAATGAATTATTTGATGTTGTAAATTCTTTTTTTGATGTTGTATCTTAATTACAATGAGGTTTGTATTAAAAAAATTGGTTTTGATTGGTTTTTTCATTCATGTGAGAACCACCTTTATTGCGAAAACCAATGTGAACACAACCTAAAATAGCTAAAAAAACCTAACCCCCTCCCCCCCCCCTCTAGCTAAATGCTAAAAACTAAAACCCCTAAAAAAACCTAACCCCTCTCCCACCCCACCCCCAAAAAAAACCTAAACCCCCCTCCCCCCCCCCCCCCCAAAAAAAAAAAACCTAACCCCCCCCCCCCCCCACCCCCACCCCAAAGCTAAAATGCTAAAAACTAAACCCCCAAAAAACCTAAAAAAAATAAAAAAAAAAAATCTACATTTTTTTTTATATTTTTTATGTTAAAATCGCTACTTTTAGTAGCCAAAATTTTTTTTTTTTAAATTTAACAATTTTTTTTCTACTAAAAGTAGTGATTTTTTTATAAAAAATATTAAAAAAATTTGTGTATTTTTTAGCTATTTTTAGGCATTTTTTGTTGTGTTCACATTGGTTCTCGCAATAAAGGGTGGTTCCTAACGGATCTTTGTCCTATATATATATATATTTGGCTGTTATATTTTTATTTTATGGGTGACTGTGAGAGGCGAAACCGTATTTTATTAGGGATTTGTAACTTCTCTACTTTCGTTGTTAGAAGATGTTCGTGAACGTTTATCGTTATTGTTAACTTCGGTTATTGAAATAAACATGTAATCTATGATGGTGTTAAGAGTACAATAAACGCCTATCATGTAATCAAATTTGGGTAAATCTGAGTTTGAGATGAGTGTCTGGGTAAGGATGTGGAGTGTGGAGGCACCTTTTGCGTACATTGGGCAAACTTGAATTTGGGGTTGTATATATGTTTCGTTTCATTTCATTTCATTCAAGGATGAATACTTAGAGAGAGAGTTTGACCTATATAAGAAAAGTGAGGATTTAAGAGTCTTTTTGTTAAGATTGAAGGTAGAGTGGGCATTAACTCCCTAATGTCTCATTTCAAATGTTAGGGGGGATTTAAACATCTTTTTGAGTTTTATTTATGCTAAACTACGTGAAACTATGATACTTTATGAACGAGTGTGAAACTTGACTCTTGAGATACTAGACTCTTATGATACTATGAAACTCGAATCTTGAAACTAGACATTTGCTATGTGTGATACTTTGAATCTTGTGATACTTTGATTCTAGATTCTTTTGATACTTTGAAACTTGACACCAGATAAACTTTGATACTTGGTCAAACTAGAAACTTGATACTCATGGAACGAGAGACTTTGATTCTCTATTGAACGAGATACTTAGTGAAAGGGATACTAGCTTAGACACAGACTTGAAACACTGGGACTTTTGTGTTATCTACATAATTATACCAATGTAATGATTACTCACAATAATACGCAACGCTTAATCTACCTTGCAAAACGAACCAAAGTTGGAAACTAGCAAACGGGGATTGGCTGTCCGGATGGGCATCCGATCGGATGACCATCCTATCGAATGACCATCCGATCGGATGGCTATTCGATCGAATAGTCGTCCGATCCATGCCATCTCACCGCCTTATCCCCTCTGCACTATAAATACCTTGTGACACCCTAGGAAAACCAGGAAAACCACGCAACCTAACTAGCTTCCTCAGTGACTACGTGTTAAATTTCGGGACGAAATTTCTTTTAGCTTGGGGATGATGTGACAACTCGTATTTCGGAACCTATCTTTGTGCTTGATGTAACTTGTATGAACATTATGTGACTAATTGATATGTTGATTTTAATGGAATGATTGTGAGTTGAATGTTACATGTTATTTGTGATTGTGTTATAAGTATAAGTGTATAATAAATCTCGATCGCACAACACTAGTCTAATCGCACAAGCCCTTTTGGGCACACCACTCTCGGCCCACACTTCTTGTATTCGAGATCAAATGGGCAGCTCATGTATGGATTCGGCCCACTCCCTTATACGCATAACTCTTGAGGGAAGGTGTATACTCCTCATTATTTGCAAATACACTTAACACACACAAAACCCTACCCTCTCTTTCTTTCCTTCGAAGGCCGACGGCAGCCCCACTCGAAGCTCTTCCCATCGATCTAACCAACTCGTTCTATCATTACGGTTAGTGTTTCACGATTATTTGTTTGATAGATGATATTATGGTTACCATGATTTTATGTGATAGCTAGGGTTGTTCATATGCATGATGATTGATTCTTGATGTTGTGATAAAGTATGAACAAATGAATAAGTGATGCATATTTGGTTGATGTTTCTACATGATGGAACTGAACCCACATGATGATTATGAGATTAGTGTTGGTTTAGAATTAGGGTTTATGTGATGATGTTCATATGAATCGGATTGATGATTTAAACGATGATTGTGTAGTGATCTCATAATAAGACAGTTGGCCATGATGTATATGATGATTAGGGTTGCCTATTAGTGTTCAAGATCACTGATTTGATTATGAAATTGAGTGTCATGATTTGTTATGAACATATGGTTGTTTAGGGTTCATGAGAATGGGTTGGAAATTCCTTGATTTGATCGACTGGATAGGAAATTGGAAACTGTATGAATTATCTGTAACTGATTTTCATGAATTACGGAATTGTAACACCCCGAAATCGGGGTTGGTAATTAAACCATGTTGATAATAATGAACGGGTAAAATACCGTAGGTGGTTAAGTAAACCCGGTGAATATTAGGATTTAAATAAATAAATTTAATATTTATTAAAAGGATGAAAAAATACTTTGAGAAAACAAAGTATATAAAAGGGCCTGAGTTAACGAGACTTAAAATAAAACGGAGTATGAATAAGATAAAATAACTAGGAATAAATAACCTAGTTAGTCACAAGTCTTGTAGTAATAAAGAAATTGGTTAAAACACACTATATGCAACTTGGGGAAAGTTGAGGGGCCAACTATGAAAAACTGGAAACTAGTTTTAATTAAATAAAATCCTACACCAAAACACACACACTAAGTGTGTGTTCTGGTCGATACAATCACAGGAGCCAAGGGGTTGTCCTACTCAAACCCTAACAAGCACAAAATCAACAAATTGATGGGGCAAATCAAGTCCAAATCAAAATCTAAGCTCAAATTAGTGATCACCTCCATGAAGGGATCATAAGGTATGCAAATTTCCGTTATTTATTTCCATCTTGAATTCTTGGTGAACATAGAAAATTGAGAATTTGGCTTGCATGATTGATGCTTGGATGAAATTAGGATGAAATAATGTCTAGGAGTAAACCCTAGTCAATAGTTTGTTGAATTAATTTTTATAATTGTGAAATTCATGGTCACCCATCTAAGTGTTAAATGGGTGTTGTAGAATGATGAAGAACACTAGAAATTTGATTATAAATTGAGTGTTATTTATTTACATAAGGTGAATCTAGATGTTATTATGCATACTAGATATATTAAACTTGCAAAAATTGTTTAATCTTGGCTAAATAGTTAGTCATGAAACTTGATTTTTGATTTAGTAAAATTATGCCCACTAGGTGTTTGCTAAAATGCCTAAATGAAGCTAAAATGTTGAAATTCCGTGTGAAATGTGCATTTAAATATGTTGATAGATCAATTGACTTTTAGGAAGTCAAACTAACCAATGATTTGATCGAGTGATAAAGTCGACATAAGACCCGTTAGATGGAGTAGTCATAATTTATAATGACTAATCTAACCATCTTACGAATTATGATGATAGTTTGACGCCTAACGAGCTAGGTGGAAGCTTGATGAGTGAGCGGGTCAAACGAATCAAGAAGGAAAGGAAAATCGTAGTTCGGATGCGAGGTAAGTGGAACTTACACCCTTTTTGTAGCATATGTGCTTGTTCAAAAGTTATTTATATGATAAAGATAATATCCAAGGTATGGTTCCCGACGCGAATTGATACGGGTCGGAAAATACCAAAATGATGAAAAACCATTACTATTGGTAAAAGGATGAAAAACTCAAAATAGTCATTGAAGTGACATATTTAAAACAAGTTTTGAATGACTACTCTATAAGTAAGCCTAAGAAAGTAAAGAGGGTAAACCGGTGATTTTAATCACGTGTGTATGATAAAAGTCAAAGCTTTAAACGACGCCAAGGGACATAAACTATGTAGGATTAACGCATAAGAAATGGGTTAGGGCGACATAACTAAATGGTTAGAAATCCAAGGATAGTTATTTAATGAAATGGTGGATAAACACCATTTAATATTAAGCGCAAAACATTTGGTAGTTTAGACCAACCGGGTCAAATGATAATATTGATACCATTTGACAATTTATAACTAAAAAGTGTGTGTCGAGTCTCATGCTCGCAGGATGAATGGTTTATGAAGTAGCAAGGCTATGAATTAGCATATTATAGAGACACGGTCTTAAAACGGGTCCACATGTTGACCCGAGCCAGGTACGCATAAATAATTTATAGTTAAACGTGCGATGTTGGTCAAAATTTGGTGTAAGTCCTTTGTCGTAAATAGAAGGACTAAAGTTGACCAAAACGCTCATGGTGGGTAAATCGGGTAAACAACCTTTGGGGATTGTTTAAGTACATGTAATATGATCATGCTAGATATCGACGGACATAAAAGTTATAGGTATAAGCCTTTTGTGGATCAAATGCCTAAGTTGGGGTTTTCCGTAAAATGACTAACAAAAGGGTAAAATTGGGATTATAGGTCCCTTATGTTAGATCCACCACAAAAATAGTTGTGGTGGAATATAAGTAGTAATTTATATATGGGAACGCGAAGTGGGAAAAGAGAAGAGCGGATTTGATGCTTTAATGCATAAAAATCCCCTAAACGGGTCAAAATGAATCACGCGCGTAACTTGGGCGTTTGTCGCGTAATTCACAAAAGTTATGAATCCAAGATAGAGATTTTGAGTTAAATAATATGGTATATGCTTTATGATTAATTAGAAACAAGTTTGGAGGTTTTAAACACAAATGGGTCAAAATTTTGTAAAAAGGTAATAAGCCGAAGGCATAAAAGTCTCAAAATTTATTAAGCCAGATGTCGGATTTTAACTCCATATGATGGAGAATCAAATTACAAACACGTAGGAAGAAACGGTAGGTCAAACGGACAAGCGGATTGAAAGATACGAAAGTTTTCGTGTCAAAAACGGCAAAATGGAAGAGTTTGATACAGGGGCCACCGTAACTTACGGTGGGCACCGTAAGTTACGGTGGGGACTGAAATCGCTACGGCAGTTATCTCCTGCCTTACGGTGGAGGTATTTTAAAACAGGGGCTACCGTAAATTACGGTAGCCACCGTAATTTACGGTAGACCCTGTACAGAAATGTATTTTAATCAGTTTTGTTTCCCGGACTCGTTTAGATACGTTTTAAACCCCGTATGACTAAAGCATTTCATGTTTATGAAATGTAGGTACTTTTTGGATGCCGAAAGACGATCAAGCTCAACGAAGAACCGAACACGATCAAGATACAAGCTTCCGCACACCGTTTCGTTGTTACTTTTAAATGACGAACTTAATTACATTATGTTGTAAACTTTTAAATTGTAAAAGTTTTTAATTAACCAATATTTTTCAATGTATGTGTAATCATAATTACACGTTCATTTTCGTAAGTTAAATGAAAACCGCTTAGTAATAGCAAGGGTGTTACAAGTTGGTAATCAGAGCTCAAGGTTAAAAGAATAAAGGTGTTCGGTTCGAGGCTTGATCGCAAATCCGGTAAGTGCATGTATGTTAATGGTTTAGTGTATTAAACTGTTATAAACAACACATAGGGTTATCGTGTAATACACGTTACCCCAATTAAATGATAGATATAACTAACAAATTGTGCGCTGACACATATAGTAGAAAAGCCTTGTATTATGATACGGGCGTTTAGTAAAGTTGGCCTTACTAACTTTTGTGAATGTCTTAATTGGAGGACACTTGCATTTAAAGATGACAAGGGTTAAACAAATTACGGATATGATAGAGGAATAGTCCGAAGTATGACAAGAGGGGCATGCTCACCAAGGACTAAATCGCGTAACGACCGCGAACAAGGTTAATGGCAAGGAACGCCCGTCGGGGCAAGCATACCAGGTGCGTACTTTTAAATATAATCGCACAAATAGCAATATGCAACAAACATGTAGAGGATGATTGTTGCATATGTAAATTAGAAACTTGGAAAACCTGAATAGAATACCTATCCAGGATATTATTTCCAAAAAAAACTAAATAGAGGCATTACTTACATAGGGCGTGATGTGAAAACTATAGAAAGGCCATGTGTGTCATGTGTTAATCGCTTACTCTGGCCAAGTAGGTAGTGGCATATGATACCATGGACTTCTTATAGCGGACACATTTACGTCCGATGTAGTAAGGGCGGGGTGAATGGGACGAATCAAAAAGGTACCCAACTGAATCAAACAAGTAAGATGTTTGATAGTAAACGTAAATGCAAGTCGGATGGCGGGAGCGTATTACGTTAGAATAACGAGCCAGAGTGAAGGGACAAAGATTAAAGTAAATGAAAATACAGACCGACTAATAGGAATGTTAAAGTATAAGGATAAAAGTTTGACTGTCACGAGTGATGAAATTCACACGGACAAGTCAAACGAATTAAATAAAGAATAAAAGACTTAACTGAATAAAAGCAATGGATTTCGCTAAGACGACCAAATAAAATTAAAACAAAGTTTTAATAGATACCGGGACGGTTGCTTTGGAAGCGACTTCGGCAAAATACCCGATAGATGGGTATGATTTTGAAAGTATGCGTAAACCAAGAAACGGGAACGCGAATTAGAAATTCAAAAGACTTGGATTATGAGTCATGACTAAAAGACGATGAGAATTTGCAAATAGAAATTTTGATAACTACGTTCAACTATTTTAAAGTTGAACGGGTCGAATAAAGAATGAAGTTTGACGTTCACAAGTGATGAAATTTCAAACGAACAAGTCTAACGAGTTAAATAAAGAATAACGCTTGCTGATGTAAGTAAGCGTGAATCAAATAGATGAAAGCGCGAAATATTAATAAACCTATGCAAGGGGTTATTGGCGCTAAAAACTCTAAGATAAAAGAACCCGGGTAATGGGTTGCAAAGAAATATAAGTATGAACCGAGAAACGATAGGAGTATAACAAACTGACATGTAAATGACGTAAGAAGTCATAAATTCGGAAGATTAGCCCGAAAGTAAATGAATGAAGGCTTGGACTACGGTCAAGGTCAACTGAAATTCGAAAGTGAAAATAAACAATTTCAGGAATAACAAGGGGTGCCTTGACACCAAAATATGTACATCGGATAAAGACACGAATAAAAGATCATCTACGGGATCAGAAATAAAAAGAAACGAACTGTCAGGGTCTCACCTTAAAAAGGGTGAAAATCTAAATAAATAGCCTATGAGGCTAAGTGAAATAACATTTTAACAAATATGAATATTAGGAGACGAACTCGGATTGGTTAAAATTAAAGGATATAGGTTTTAACATTGAAAGGTTTAAAACGATACATTCGAAAGAAAGATTGTCGACAATGGAAAGTCGACATAAACTTAAACAAGATGTGAGGTGATTACGGTCACTAAAAGTGACATAGAATGTAACCACGTTGTAACGTGAGTTACGAGATATGAAATCAGAAACACGCAAAAGGCCGAGATGGCAATATGATATACCGAGTGACGGGGTATAAAGTGACGGCGATAAATCAGTCTAGCCAGTAAAAATCATTCAAAGTCAAAATAGTGTTATGACTTATGCAATGCGCTTGTCAATATAAAAATTAGCTAGAAGTAAACCTGTTGAATGATAAATACGACCGAGTAATCAGATGACAACTCGGTTAAATAAGTGACCAGAATAAGAAATACAAGCTGAGAGTAATGGCCTATGAGGCCTTACACGTGAAAGGCGTATATGCCATAAAACCAAAAACACATTACCATATTTTTTAGTAAGGTTATTATATGAGAGCAATGCTCAAGTAATCACCGAAACTAAGGTTCAGGTGATTTTAAACTAAGAAAGTACATGAGAAA
>JARYGA010019129.1:0-23611 GCA_030545235.1 Helianthus tuberosus
GGATTCACCTTGGACAGGATTAAATTCTCTCGATTTTAAATCAGATTTCAAACCCTGAACTCCAACCTCTGCATGTAACACCTGATTATCCTCTACTCCACTATTCAGATCATCCGGCTTCTCCACAGAAACAGGCACCGTAAACTTATTGAGTTCATCAATAATATTAATCGGTTTAGGATCATTTATTACAATACCCCGCCTAGGGAGTGCAGTGTTACCATCAATGTTGACGATTCGGCTTGCAATACCTCGGTATGGTAATGGCGGCTTACCTCGATCACCTTGGTTATTTTTGTCACACCCCCAAAATCCACTTGCGGAGTACTACCGCTTGGAGGCGTGACTGACCAGGATCCAGCCACCAATTATACTGAGCATTGATTAATAGTAAAAGTATTTACCAACCACAGTAGTTAGTAAACACCATATTTTTAAAATTCTAAAAGTTTAAGTTCAAATGGCAGTTTAAACAAACAGCGGAAGCATAAACCAAACAGTTTCAAAACAAAGTGCATTGTTCAAGATTATTTAAAACCCAACACACGGGTTAAGACGACCACTACATATCCCCAAGCTGCAAGCTCCTGATTCACTGGTTACCTGCAAAGCATGCAGTAGGGTGTCAACAGAAATGTTGGCGAGTTCACGAGATGTCCAGTTTTAGCTTTTCAAAAGAAAATGTAGGTTGTTTAGGTAAAGCATTTATAATCACGTCATGGGGAGCTACCCCATATGAAAGCTACTAAACTTGAATTACCGAAACTGTTGACGAGAAGATTTGGTGCCCCAGGTCAATGTCTATCGTCATTGACCGAGATGCAAGGTCTATAGTTCATGCCCGATCTCCCCCGGTCACGGTGTGAGGTTGTCAAACCTAATAGCGCTATCAACTAATAACCCGTTCGCCCCCGGCGATTAATCGGTACTATAAGCAGGGACTTAATGTGATAGAGATTCGTTTAGTGTTGCTAGTTGTGATTTATAAATAATACCCAAACGTATCTCCCCCGGATGTAGTAGTACAAGAGTACCATTTGCATATTCCCCCGGAAATTATTAGTTTGAAAACATTATTTAGTTTGTTCGTGTCCCTCCCTGGGACGCATGCTTTTAGTGTGTAAACTCACCTTGGGTTGCTCGGCAGTTTAGTTTACTCGGTTAAGTATGCTGGTCACCACGTCCTAAATGGTTACCAGTATAGGTCAGGTTTGGGTATAAGTAATCACGTATATGGTACACGTATCTAACACATAGCACACCAAAACATATAAGGGTATTGGGCCTCAATACTTGACCAGTCAACCAGTTACATTCAATCCAAATAAACAGTAACAGGGAAAACATGCAGCCCAAACATTTAGGTACGGCCCAATAACGAAAACAAGCATTCTACTCGAGACAAGATGGTCCCGAGTCGAGACCGATAGGTCTCGAGTCGCAACCAGGTGGTCTCGGGTTGCAGCTGGGCGGTCTCGAGTCACGAAAGTAGGAGTCTGAACCTCAGATGTCTCGAGTTTAGTCTCGAGTCGAGATTATGAGATCTCGAGTCGAGACCTTACTGATTTCAAGTTTTGGAGCTTGTTTCGAGTTGTCTTGGGACGGTCTCGGGTCGAGACCGAGAGGTCTCGAGTCGCGCATCTGATGTCCGAACCTTCTAGAACTTGTCTAATGTACTATCCAATGGAATTGAGATTTCATGCAATTTGTGTACTATCCCATTAAACATGTTTTCTTGTCTATTTACTAAGCAAAATAGATCAAACAACCAGATTTCAAATATTCATAATCACATTCAAACTTGTTCTTCATTTTTAGGTTTTCATCATCCATTATCATGTTTATATGATCTTGAAGGCATAATAACATGTCTACAACACTAAAACACATTTAACACATATTCATACCATAATCATATAGTTCATCACTAGGGTTTTATCATTCCTCATTACATTCAAAGTATGTGCATTCATCCTAAATTCTTCAACATATAACATAAGATTTGTGAACAAGAATCATGTGACTTATATCCGAAATATTAAGACAATCTTGTAAACCACTACTAAACACAATGTTTGCTCTATTTCATCAAGTATGAATCGGATTGTCATAAGTATTATCAATTATTTATCATTCAAAGCACAATTAGTTCACACCTCATTTATCATTCAATCATTCAAGTGAGTTACATCATTATTCACAAAAACACCTAGTAAAGATCTAAAACACTAACCGGTTGGTAGAGAGTGTGTAAAGGCGAGTAGGTTTGTCGTCCGGTAGTCCCCGAGTGAAGAACACAAGTTAATCCGAGAGCTTGGTTGTCGCCGGTTTGATCCGAGAGAGAGAGAGAAGGAGAGGAGAGGGTGTGTTGTTAGGGTTTTAGTGAGATAGGGTGAGATAGAGTGTAAAAGAGAGTGTGTGTGAGGGTTTTAGGCTTAAATAGGAGGTGATGCACCCCAAGTGGGTTTCCGAGTGGGCTAAGGGAGGTTGCGGCCCATCCGGCCCATTTGTCACTGTTCACTCGAGACCGAGTGGTCTCGAGTCGGGTCCTTAAGTTGATGGGCTAGGTAGGTTGGTAGTCCATAGTGTGCAAGAGAGGGGTTTCAGTTTGGTTTGCTAAGACATATTCGCCTATACATTATACGTACACACACACACACATATATATATATATATATATATATATATTATGTACACATAGTTTAATACAAGCATCACATAATACTTCAAGATATTTCGCAAATCTTCATTTAATAATACACGTACACATATAGCTAAACAATGAGGTTGCTCGGGAAAACCCGAAGTGTCACATTATCCCCAAGTTCTAAGAACTTTCGTCCCGAAAGTTAAGGCAGCCACTGACAAGCTGGTATGAGTGAGAGTGTTTCAACGGGGTGTCACATCATCCCCCTGTTAGTTTGGAATTTCGTCCCGAAATTCGGTTGTAGCTTCAGTGCTGGGAGTTTAATTTGGGAACAGCTGGGGATACTTGTGCTTCATCTGGTCTTCCCGCTCCCAGGTAAACTCTGGGCCACGGCGTGAGTTCCAACGAACTCGCACGAGAGGTATCTGGCTACGTTTGAGGGTTTTGATCTCACGATCCGTGATCTCAATTGGTTCCTCTGTAAAGTGTAGCTGTTCGTTAATAGTGAGTTCCTTGAAAGGAATGATGAGTGTTTCATCTGACAGACACTTCTTCAGATTAGACACGTGGAAGACGTTGTGCACAGCACTCAGTTCTTCAGGCAGATTCAATCTGTAAGCGGCCTTACCGATCTTTTCGGTAATTTCAAAGGGTCCGACATATCGCGGGTTAAGCTTGCCCCGTTTTCCAAAACGAACCACACCCTTCCAGGGTGAGACTTTGATTAGAGCCCGTTCACCAACCTGGAACTCTAGTGGTTTCCTATCCTTATCCGCGTATCTTTTCTGACGGTCACGAGCTGCCGCCATGCGTTGCCTAATCTAGGCAATCTTTTCTGTAGTGTCAACTACATGTTCCGGGCCTGTGATCTGGCTGTCACCAACCTCCGCCCAGCAGAGAGGCGATCGGCATTTACGACCGTACAATGCCTCAAAGGGTGCCACCTGAATGCTGGTGTGGTAGCTGTTGTTGTAGGAGAATTCCACTAACGGTAGGTGCTTCTCCCAATTCTTGCCAAAATCGATCACACATGCCCTAAGCGTGTCTTCGAGGGTTTGGATGGTGCGTTCCGATTGCCCATCCGTTTGCGGATGATAAGCGGTGCTCATGTCTAAACGCGAGCCAAAAGATTTGTGCATAGCTTGCCACAATTCAGAAGTAAAACGTGCGTCTCGATCGGAAATAATAGAGGTTGGCACTCCGTGCTTCGAAACCACTTCCTTTAAGTATACCTCTGCTAAGGTGGAGAACTTGTCCGTCTCTTTAATAGCCAAGAAGTGGGCAGATTTAGTTAATCGATCTACTATCACCCAAATGGTGTCATTTCCGCGTTGAGACCTAGGCAAGCCGGTAACGAAGTCCATGGAAATTTGCTCCCATTTCCACTGTGGGATCTCTGGTTGTTGGAGTAGGCCTGATGGTTTCTGATACTCCGCCTTGACTCTTGCACAAGTTAAACATTTTCTGACATAGGTTGCTATGTGGGCTTTCATGCCAGGCCACCAATAGGTAGTCCTCAAGTCGTGGTACATCTTATCTGAACCCGGATGTACTGAGTAACGGGACTTATGGGCTTCATCCATCACAAGGTCACGTAAATTTCCATAAAGCGGAACCCATATGCGCCCGGCTACATAGTAAGCACCGTCTTCTTTTTGTTCCAATCGTTGTCTCGATCCTCGTAGGGACTCAGCCCTGATGTTCTCGGCTTTCAATGCTTCAACCTGAGCATTTCGAATCTGATTAGGGAGGTTCGAGTGGATAGTGAGCTGTAAGGCACGAACACGCTTGGGTTTGGTCTCCTTTCTGCTGAGGGCATCGGCTACCACATTAGCCTTGCCTGGGTGATATTTAATTGCACACTCGTAGTCATTTAGGAGTTCGACCCATCGGCGTTGCCGCATATTCAACTCCTTTTGTTCCATTATGTGCTGGAGACTCTTGTGATCAGTGTAAATCGTGCACTTGGTGCCATACAAGTAGTGTCTCCAAAGCTTGAGCGCGAAGACCACAGCTCCAAATTCTAAGTCATGCGTCGTGTAGTTCCGTTCGTGGATCTTGAGTTGTCGCGAAGCGTAAGCAATAACCTTCTCGCGTTGCATCAACACGCAACCAAGCCCTTGAATAGAAGCATCGCAGTAAACAACAAAGTCGTCGGTACCTTCAGGTAAGGAAAGAATAGGAGCACTACAAAGATTTTTCTTTAGTTCCTGGAAGGCAGATTCCTGAGCATCACTCCATTTGTAAGCAACACCCTTCTGAGTGAGGGTCGTAAGCGGTTGAGCGATCTTAGAAAATCCCTTGATGAATCTTCGATAGTATCCTGCCAATCCCAAGAATTGGCGGACTTCGGTCGGAGTCTTAGGTACAGGCCAATTCTTAATGGATTCGACCTTAGCGGGGTCGACATGAATCCCTTCCTGATTGACGATGTGCCCAAGGAAATGGACTTCTCTAAGCCAGAAATCACATTTCGAGAATTTGGCGTACAGTTGCTCATTGCGAAGGAGTTCGAGAATAAGACGCAGGTGTTGTTCATGCTCCTCTTGGCTCTTCGAGTAGATTAAGATGTCGTCAATAAACACAATTACGAACTTGTCGAGATAGGGTTTGCATACTCGGTTCATGAGATCCATGAAGATTGCCGGTGCGTTGGTCATTCCGAAAGGCATAACAAGGAATTCGTAGTGACCATAACGGGTTCTGAAAGCAGTCTTAGAGATGTCCTCATCGCGGACTCTCAGCTGGTGATAACCCGATCGCAGATCGATCTTGGAATAATAGCTCGATCCTTGCAGCTGGTCGAACAGGTCGTCGATACGGGGAAGTGGATAACGATTCTTGATGGTAACCTTGTTCAGTTCGCGGTAATCAATGCACATTCGGAATGTGCCATCTTTCTTTTTGACGAAGAGCACTGGGGCTCCCCAGGGTGATGAGCTAGGACGGATAAAACCTTTGTCCAAAAGTTCTTGTAGCTGAGTAGAGAGTTCCTTGAGTTCCGCGGGAGCTAGACGATAAGGTGCACGAGCTATAGGTGCTGCTCCGGGAGCTAGCTCGATTTGGAATTCGACCTGACGGTGAGGAGGGAGTCCAGGTAGTTCTTCCGGGAATACCTCAGGATAGTCGCGTACGACTGGAAAATCCTCAATCCTGTTTTCCATTTTCTGTGTGTCGGCAACGAGTGCTAAGATAGCGGTGTGCCCCTTTCGTAGACACTTCTGGGCCTTTAAGAATGAAATGATGCCTGTGACTTCTCCGCTCTTGTCGCCTTGAACTATAAGAGGTTTGCCAGGGGGACGGGGAATGCGAATAGCTTTCTCTTGGCAGAGGATTTCAGCTCGATGTCTGGATAACCAATCCATACCAACAATGACGTCGAAGCTTCCAAGAATGATGGGGAAGAGATCGATACGGAATGTCTGACCAGACAACTCTAATTTGCAGTTACGAATTACGTGTGAGGCCTCGAGGTTTCTACCATTAGCTATTTCGACGATGTGCTTAGAGCTTAACGGCGTAAGGGTGGACTTAAGTTTCTTACTAATACGTAGGGATACATAACTAGCATCTGCTCCGGAATCAAATAGTATGGAAACATAACGATCATTAAGGAGGAACTTACCCGCTACAACGTTGGGGTCATTCCTTGCTTCTCCAGCTCCAATCACAAAAGCCCTTCCTCTTGCACCATTCCCAGCATTGTTGGCGTTGTTGTTATTTCCCGCACCCTGATTGGGGTTGTTCTGGTTTAACTGAGGACAATTCTTCTTAATGTGCCCCTCAGCTCCGCACTGGAAACAACCCTTGATGTTCCCATGATGCTGCTGCTGCTGTGGTTGATTTTGCCTTGCGGGATGAGGGCTCCTACAATCCTTGGCCTCATGTCCCATCTTGTTGCACCGCTGGCACTTGTTCTTCGCACAGGGCCCATTGTGATGTCGATTGCACTTGTTACATTTGGGGAGATGGCCCTGATAGCCACCCTGCTGCTGAGGGCCCTTGTTATTTTCAGTTTTCCTTTGCTGAGCCGGGGCCTGAGTTGTTGATACATGATGTCTAAAGCCTACGTCATAAGTCTAGGGTCTAAATATGTCAAGTATGTTAAGTGTAGGGGTCTGAATGTAAGTTTAAGTTAGTATTATTAGGGTTTCACTTCAGGGTCATAATGTAAGCCTCAAGCGAAATCGTGTGATGAGATTTCGCTTGAAGTAGGTTGAAGCGAAGTCCTCAGCCTATAAATAGGCTAGTGTAGTTCTCATTTGGGTACGCTTCAGAAAAGTTGTAACGAAGTGCTGCCAGTTATTCAAGTCAATATATAACCGAGAACAAGTGTTTAAAGTGAATCTTTTCTGTTTTCTACTCCTTTCTATCTGATTCTAATCTGTTTAGATGTTTCCGCCATCTAAATAGTGTAAACACACTCAGACTGACTCATTCGGTCGATAAATACGATCCTACATGAGTAGAGTTAGCATCCTTACCCTGGTTTCCATCCCACTTTCGTTTGTTGTCATTAGAAGTTCCAGTAGTAGCACTGATCCTCTGGGGCAACTTGCCCTCTTCCACAGCCTGATTGGTGAGTTTGTGAGCAAGACGAACCACGGGCTGTATGGTGTTGAGGTTGGCTGAGGTCACATGGCTCCGAATTTCTGGGACCAAGCCTTTGATGTACAATTCGATCCTTCGATACATAGGTCGGGACATGTTTGGGCAAAGTGCAGCATAGTCGTTGGACTGCTTGGTGTAGGTCTCAATCTCTGACCCAACCATCTTGAGCGCATAGTACTCGTTCTCGAGTTTGTGGATGTCATCCCTGTGACAGTACTCCTCTTTGATCATGTCTTTAAAATCTTCCCATGCAGTAGCATTAGCAGTTTCCAGACCAAGCATCTGAATCTGCGCTTTCCACCATGAAAGCGCGTTTCCTTCAAGCGTACCAGTCGCGAACTTAACCCAGTTAGCAGGGGGACACTCGCAGACAGCAAAGACAGCTTCGGCCTTTTCAATCCAGTGTAGAAGGCCTATGGCACCCTCAGTGCCGTTGAAAGGGAGAGGTTTGCCATCCATGAAAGTTTTGAAAGTACAGACACGTGGCTGTGCAGGCGCAGGCTGACCTCCAGGGTGAGCTGCGAAGGCTGCAGCCACCGTGTTGAGCAAGTTAGTGAATTGAGCCTGAGTCATGTTAACGCTTCCTCTTCCGCGTCCACTCATTGTCTTCATAACCAGAAAACACAGTATGAGTGTGATGTCGTAACGTAGCTAGAGTGAGATAGGAGAGGGATGTGTATCTATTTAATTAGGCACACTAGTATGTATAGTAGAGCAGTCAATATAAGATAGACAAGCAAGTAAACACAAGTCCGAGCTATGAGGTCTAACATGTTGAGTCTTGCCCTTGGAGTGTAGTGTCGTCACGAGTCACGGGTTATCGTCTGGTTTTTCTCAAAAAGACTCTTCTTTTTAAAACCAAGTTCACTATAACCAATGGCTCTGATACCAATCTGTCACACCCCCAAAATCCACTTGCGGAGTACTACCGCTTGGAGGCGTGACTGACCAGGATCCAGCCACCAATTATATTGAGCATTGATTAATAGTAAAAGTATTTACCAACCACAGTAGTTAGTAAACACCATATTTTTAAAATTCTAAAAGTTTAAGTTCAAATGGCAGTTTAAACAAACAGCGGAAGCATAAACCAAACAGTTTCAAAACAAAGTGCATTGTTCAAGATTATTTAAAACCCAACACACGGGTTAAGATGACCACTACATATCCCCAAGCTGCAAGCTCCTGATTCACTGGTTACCTGCAAAGCATGCAGTAGGGTGTCAACAGAAATGTTGGCGAGTTCACGAGATGTCCAGTTTTAGCTTTTCAAAAGAAAATGTAGGTTGTTTAGGTAAAGCATTTATAATCACGTCATGGGGAGCTACCCCATATGAAAGCTACTAAACTTGAATTACCGAAACTGTTGACGAGAAGATTTGGTGCCCCAGGTCAATGTCTATCGTCATTGACTGAGATGCAAGGTCTATAGTTCACGCCCGATCTCCCCCGGTCACGGTGTGAGGTTGTCAAACCTAATAGCGCTATCAACTAATAACCCGTTCGCCCCCGGCGATTAATCGGTACTATAAGCAGGGACTTAATGTGATAGAGATTCGTTTAGTGTTGCTAGTTGTGATTTATAAATAATACCCAAACGTATCTCCCCCGGATGTAGTAGTACAAGAGTACCGTTTGCATATTCCCCCGGAAATTATTAGTTTGAAAACATTATTTAGTTTGTTCGTGTCCCTCCCTGGGACGCATGCTTTTAGTGTGTGAACTCACCTTGGGTTGCTCGGCAGTTTAGTTTACTCGGTTAAGTATGCTGGTCACCACGTCCTAAATGGTTACCAGTATAGGTCAGGTTTGGGTATTAGTAATCACGTATATGGTACACGTATCTAACACATAGCACACCAAAACATATAAGGGTATTGGGCCTCAATACTTAACCAGTCAACCAGTTACATTCAATCTAAATAAACAGTAACAGGGAAAACATGCAGCCCAAACATTTAGGTACGGCCCAATAACGAAAACAAGCATTCTACTCGAGACAAGATGGTCCCGAGTCGAGACCGATAGGTCTCGAGTCGCAACCAGGTGGTCTCGGGTTGCAGCTGGGCGGTCTCGAGTCACGAAAGTAGGAGTCTGAACCTCAGATGTCTCGAGTTTAGTCTCGAGTCGAGATTATGAGATCTCGAGTCGAGACCTTACTGATTTCGAGTTTTGGAGCTTGTTTCGAGTTGTCTTGGGACGGTCTCGGGTCGAGACCGAGAGGTCTCGAGTCGCGCATCTTATGTCCGAACCTTCTAGAACTTGTCTAATGTACTATCCAATGGAATTGAGATTTCATGCAATTTGTGTACTATCCCATTAAACATGTTTTCTTGTCTATTTACTAAGCAAAATAGATCAAACAACCAGATTTCAAATATTCATAATCACATTCAAACTTGTTCTTCATTTTTAGGTTTTCATCATCCATTATCATGTTTATATGATCTTGAAGGCATAATAACATGTCTACAACACTAAAACACATTTAACACATATTCATACCATAATCATATAGTTCATCACTAGGGTTTTATCATTCCTCATTACATTCAAAGTATGTGCATTCATCCTAAATTCTTCAACATATAACATAAGATTTGTGAACAAGAATCATGTGACTTATATCCGAAATATTAAGACAATCTTGTAAACCACTACTAAACACAATGTTTGCTCTATTTCATCAAGTATGAATCGGATTGTCATAAGTATTATCAATTATTTATCATTCAAAGCACAATTAGTTCACACCTCATTTATCATTCAATCATTCAAGTGAGTTACATCATTATTCACAAAAACACCTAGTAAAGATCTAAAACACTAACCAGTTGGTAGCAAGTGTGTAAAGGCGAGTAGGTTTGTCGTCCGGTAGTCCCCGAGTGAAGAACACAAGTTAATCCGAGAGCTTGGTTGTCGCCGGTTTGATCCGAGAGAGAGAGAAGGAGAGGAGAGGGTGTGTTGTTAGGGTTTTAGTGAGATAGGGTGAGATAGAGTGTAAAAGAGAGTGTGTGTGTGAGGGTTTTAGGCTTAAATAGGAGGTGATGCACCCCAAGTGGGTTTCCGAGTGGGCTAAGGGAGGTTGCGGCCCATCCGGCCCATTTGTCACTGTTCACTCGAGACCGAGTGGTCTCGAGTCGGGTCCTTAAGTTGATGGGCTAGGTAGGTTGGTAGTCCATAGTGTGCAAGAGAGGGGTTTCGGTTTGGTTTGCTAAGACATATTCGCCTATACATTATACGTACACACACACACACATATATATATATATATTATGTACACATAGTTTAATACAAGCATCACATAATACTTCAAGATATTTCGCAAATCTTCATTTAATAATACACGTACACATATAGCTAAACAATGAGGTTGCTCGGGAAAACCCGAAGTGTCACAATTTTTCCCCATCTTTCTTACGTTCATCCATCCCAGCACAAACAACTCTCACTTTAAACAAATATAGAACACACCATGCAGCCCAAAGACGAAGACCAGAAAACCAGAAGACCAAAAAACACAGAATATGGAAAACCCTAAACTAGCAAAACCCTAGGCCGTGTATCTAGCAAAATCGGATAGAGTTCTTGTTTAGTCTAGGTTTCTGCCTAACCAGAAGGACCGATAAAACAATAGATCTATCCAACCTGAGTCGATAACACAGAATCAGGCAGCGATTGATAAGAAACGAAAAAGAAAATCCTAGTTTTAATCCAATTTCAAGTGCTAACGAGTTCGAAATAGAATTCTGATAAATCAGATCTCTAATAATCAGACTGTTATACACCAGATCACGAAGAAAAAACTAAGATTGCAAGAAGAACAGGAATCGCCATGCTAGGAGAGAGAATTAGGGTTTTTGTTACCACATGGTTGCAACTTTTTTTGTTAATAATTCCACTTCACCAAAAATTTCCTCTCTCCCTCTTGCCATTGTTCTCGGCTGAACACCATAGCCAACATCCAACCATTTTCAAGTTTCAATCTTGCCATTTTACATACAATCCAAGGTGCTAGAGTTCACATAAGGAGACCCGGTGCTTACGGAATCACAAGGACCTCTCTACATCGCTATTAACCACCTTGTTTTCGCCTTGATTCTTCCCTAGCCTTGAGCTAGTTGTAAGTGATTCTAAACATCATCTTGATCTTGTTTATGGTGGTTAATAAGTGATATAATGGCTGAAAATTTGAAACAATAAAGAACATAACATAAAGTCTTGGACAAAAGATGAATAAGTTGGATAAAGAGAAGTTATGTGTGTAAATCCTATAGATCTTGTGTGGTTATGATTCTTGGTTGATTATCTGATGTTTTGCTGATTAATATTGACGTTTGATGTTGTTGTGACCACTAAACATGTTAACGGAATCAATCGAACACAAGTTAGTAAGTTAAAGAATGAAAACAGAATCTGTCCAAGTTTTACAGCCAACTTCAGTTGGCTGTAAACAGGTCATAAACTTAACGAAAAACTGATATTTTGAGTCTAAAACGTGTTATTATGAAATACGGTTCTAATGGCACCGGAATCGTAATTTTTGGACTTCGTTTACTATTTTTAAAGCGTCATTTCGTAACAGCAGCTTGAGCTGCATTTTTTTCTGCTGAAAATATGTGTATTGTTTTCTGTTATTACTTGGGTTCTGTGTAGAGTTGGATCATGAAACTCGTACTGTAGATGACCACCGATATTTTTGTAATTACCCCACTGGAATTTCGTAAATCGGACGCTCGATGAATTTTAAATAAATTATTCCGTGGACTGTGGTCAGAAAAATATAAATCTGAGTTCAGTCCGGAAAATGAATTTTTATAAAATATTAATAATGAACTGGACCCCGATATTTTTACATAATAAAATTTGGAACGTTTAAGATATTCTGTAAAAATTTGGGAATTTTTGGAATAAGTTAACTATTTTATTAAAATGTCCGAAAACAGCCCGATTTTGAATATTTATGCTGAAATGACATAAGCTGTAATTTGCGTGACTAAATGTCGAGTATACTATCTGTAAATGATCTAACATGTTATATGTGTTATGTGCATTATCATATGTTTGTTTATGAATGGGGAATGGATGGGAAACTTATATGGGCATAAACCGTCAAAGTGATGCATGTTGTGTGATAGATACGTGTAGGAACTTTGTGCTCTATTTGAAAACCACTAAATGACTAACTAGTAAATCATACTAGGACGTGATTGACCGACCTTGACTGTTAGCTATATTTGAGAATCTAACCGAGCAAACCGAGGTGAGTTCACACACTTTCTAAGGCATGGGATTCCCGGTGGTTTGGGAATGGGTTAAAGAATTTAAAACTAAATCTACATATCCTCCGTGGGTAGGATATGTACGGCCATCCTCCATAGATCGGATGCCATTATTAATCCTACGAATTCTCTTGGTGCGGAATACGTACTTTCGTCCTCCTTGGGTAGGACAACAACCTTAAAACTAGCTAGACAAAACTCTATCATGAAGTCCCTCAATTTATATCGACTTAATCGCCGAGGCCAATGGCGAGCGGGTCATTAGTTAATAGCGCTATTAGGTTTAACAAACCTCACACCGTGCCAGTCGGACGGGCGTGTACTAATGGACTATGGCAAACTGTCAGTGATGATAGACACTAATGTAGGGCACAACTATTGTTCGTCAGTTGTCGATATGTATGGTCTAGTAGTTCACACGGGGAAAGCCCCCACTAATTATGGTTATGGTTTGGGTAATGAAAAAAAAGGAACTGGTTAAACATACTTTCAACTACGGGGTAACCCCCCACGGCAGTTTAGCCAACGAAAGTCAAACCACGTTTTTCAGAAACAACTTAAAACTAAACAACCAAACATGAACTCACTCAACTTTGTTGTTGACTTGTTGTTACATGCCTTACAGGTCGCTAAACGCTGGGAGCTTGCACGAGGAAGGAGTCGTGGTGTACGGACTGTTATGTTCCGTGCTTACTATTTAAATCCTTATGAAATTATTAAACTTGCGTTTTGAACTTTAACTTATAAACTATGGACTTATGCTTTTGGATTTACTTTTATGCTTCCGCTGTTTAAACTAAACCTGGTTAACTGGCTTTGGTCACCAATCGTAATGTGGTTGGTCTTATTTACTTAATTACGATGTTCAATATGATTGGTGGCTCGATCCTGGTCACGTCACGCCTCCAAGCGGTGGTACTAAGCATGGTGGATTTTGGGGGTGTGACAACATCTAACTTAGTCTGCAAATTATCCAGCTCCTCTTTTAAATCTAGAACTTTCTTATGAAGATTACCCTGTTTACGAAGCAGCAATCTAAACGGGTGTTTTAAACCTCTAAGTTTCTTAACCACACGAAACATGGGGACCCCCATCACCTCCACAGCCCACCCACTGGTAACCACATCCATAAAATCTTTTTTGTGTGTTAACAAGTTAGTAAATTTGAAAGGTTTTGGCTTAGTTTTACTGGCCGAAAACAATTTTAACACACCTGGACAATGATCAGAAACTCCATTCGGACGGAACACCGCGTAGGCATCCACAAACTTATCCACAAAACTGACATTCACCATGATTCTATCCAACTTCTTACGGATTCCAACACCTTTCTTTTGCCGTTGATTCCATGTAAAACGCATACCATGCGCCCTAACATCAAAGATTTCGATACCATTTAAACAATCATTAAAGTCTTTCGTAGCGTAAGTAACCATAGAAGAGCCCATACATTTATCTTCTAAGTTCAGCACTACATTAAAATCCCCCATGACGATCCACGGACTTATACGAACAATACCCTTATGCATTTTCAAAGAATCCCACAACTGCTTCCTTTCTTGATCATTATTACTTGCATACACAAACGAAGCATTTACCATTGCTTGATCCTTTTTGAAAACAAGTTGAGTGTGAACGACTTGATCAGTAGCATGAAGGACCATAACATCAACACTTTCAGCATTCCAACCAACTATAATTCTTGTACCTTTGTTTCATAAATTTCCATTAGAAGTCCAATCCCAACTTCTGAATACATTCTTGCAAACATTATTAAGGTTCTCCACTTTAACGTGAGTCTCCAGAATAGCCAAAACCATCTTTAACTAATTTTTGAACCTCTTTTTGCTTTAGGGGTGGTTCAAACCCCTACCATTCCACATCGCTATACTATCCATTGATAACCTCCTGAGTAGGTGTGCTTGCACCTGTTTTGTTAGAGATTCCCTGCTGAGATTGCTCCATAAAATCATAGCCTCATGCCTCGAAGTTCAGCCTCACTTCATCATTATCCGATCCCCATTCATCAGCCATATCATTAAGAGCATTAAACGTGTTACTAGTTCGAATATTTGAGCCTTTGGATGAGCTCGGTTTAGAAGAATCCATCTTATCAGCTGGTTTCTTAGGCCGATATATAAATCGCTACCTATCCTTCACATTATATTGATGTTTTGTTGTCCTTTTCCTATTGGTTCCACTTTTAAAGCCCTGATCATCAACCTTTTCTTTCTCCGGTATCATGTTATCAGCTTTCTCATGAATTGTTGTTGGACAATCATCAATACCATGACCAAAGACATTGCAAGTGTTGCATCTGGGTGGTTTCCATTCATACTCCACCCTAATATTACTCTTTAAGTATCTGCCCTCTTCAACATTAGGAACAGCCACAGACACGCTCTCCGTTGGTTCTTTTTCGACATCTAACTCAACAATAGCTCTAGCAAAATCACTTCTTCCCCACGAATCCAGACACATCTTGGTCGTTTCATTGTCAAGCACCTTTGGAGTCCCTATTTTAGAAGAAATCAAACTTAGCCCATCCTCCGTATAGGCTGCCAAGGGAACATCGTGCATTTTCACCCAAACGGGTATTTTTTTAAACTCTTCTTTCTTTAATTCAGTATTTGGCGACCATTGCTTCAAGAATAGTGGAATATTTCTAATCAGTCAAGTTTGGATTGGTCAAGTCTCATTTGTTAAGAGAGTGTAAATAGTTGTTTAGAGATCATATGTATTTACACGAAATAAATCATCATATCAATACGTCAAGCAACATAATACTCATAGCGTAGGCAAGTAAATGGAATTATGTTAATTGAGCATAACAAACAAGTACGTACCTTACAATCATTAGTAGCACGTCTAATGAGAATATTACGATTAGGTTTTTCATTAAGCAGGTAAGCACATAATATCTCAATCATAGCTTAAACAAGTAATTTAACAATGTATATAATGAGAATACTGCGATTGAGCTTTCATATATCAATGACCACAAATACCGTTTTACAAATTCGTCAAATGTATCAAATCACAACAAAAGGGGCTTATAGGGTCACATCACCCATGTCCAAATCATCTATCAACTTCAACAGTCATATACACAAAATGTGGTCTTCAAAAATCTTCACAATCTGGGCTCAATAGCCACACTCTCATCAAAAGTAGTCTATCTGCATAAGACCAAAAACCAACTATGCTGATGGTGGAGGAGGAGGAGGTGGAGGAACGAAAAGTAACCTGCGCAAATGCGCTAAATCCTCCTCAAGAGCATGAACGACACGCAGTAGGTAACTAATCTGCTGCTCCATTGTAAGAAAACGAACGTCATAATCTGGGTATGGTAGAAGAGGAACGGGTGGAGTAGCGAATGGTGACTGACAAGGACAAGGTGGAGGACGTGGGATCCTCTCTAACTCCATGACTCTCCTACACAGCATCTCCTGCTGGAGCTGCAACAACAAAAGCAAATCATCTCTCGTGTATCCAATGTGGAAGGGATGGTATGGATCAGAAACAGGCATCGTGTTGGGCGGAAACCAAATCAGTGGCTCGCCCGATGGTGCAGAAGCAGAAGGTGCAGTATGTGTAGCAGGTGCAAACGGTGGCATGAAAGGAAAGGCTGCTGACACAGGAGGAATATGACCGGGCTGCTGACTCGATGGTCCTTCCCCTGGACGGGGTGGAGGGATGTCCTGAAGGAATGTGATCGGCAAGTCTGTGTGGTGTGTGTCAGACACATGTGGGTGAAACTGGGCGATATCAATGGGTGCATGTGTAGGTGCAGGTGGGGGAGTAACAGGTCTAACAAAAGGAGGTAAGTCATTGTCATCCTCTATCCACCCATTGTGGGTGAATGCATATCTGGGGTCTACATGGTCAGCAAAAGGAGCATGATCAACGGCTGCAGGTAAAGGGTCAGGTAACAGTGGCGCAACAACTGGTACATCAGCAGGTGCAGGGTCATGCTCAGGTAGAGGATCGTGAGCAGGTATAGGCTCGGGTGCAATCATAGGCTCAGGGTCAGCTGGTGCAAGCTCAAGATCAGCGGGTGCCTCAAAGAGCTGATCGTCAGGAACGACAGGTGCCTCAAAAGGCTGATCATCGGGGACAAACTCAATCTCATGCCCAGGGTCAAAGTCGTGTGGAAAGACATGATCCAACTCATCATCAAACTCAAAATCATGATCATCGTCGTGTGGACCAACAGGTGCAACAGACATAGCTGTGTCAGAATCAGTATCGGTGGGATAACGCTGTAATCCTAGTGCGTGCAATGTAGTAGATGACACAGACTCGAATGAATCAGGACCAGAATGGTCAGAAGAAATCTCAATGACGGGAATCTCAATGAGTGGAACAACAATGACATCGGCGACTGGAACTCCATCATCCTGGGCACCCTCAGGGGGACCCTAAAAAAAAAGATCGATGTCATCATCAGACATGGCATCAAGAGGCAGATCCTTGAGAGGAAATGCAGCAAGAGGAAAAGGAGCAGGGATCTGAACAAGAAGTAGGTCCCCGCCAGGAAGACCATCAGCTAGCAGTATATCATCTCCAAAATCTGGTAATGCAAACGGCTATAAAAACCTCATCCTCTGGGATGACCTCATTATCTGAAACTATGGCCATAGGGTCTACGGTATCTGATACTCCGCTATCAGAAGAGGACATGGTGTATGTAATAAAACAAACACAACATATGCACATACATCAACAATAATCAAATAAGCATGTAAGTAGTAACAATGTAAGCATGTATGCATCCTAGTCTTCCCAAGACTATCCCACCCAGCCTCTCAGACTGAACTACTTAGTCTCTCAGACTAGACCTCCCAGTTTCTCAACCTGAACTACCCAGCCTCTCAGGCTAAACTTCCCAGTTTCTCAAACTGATCTACCCAGCCTCTCAGGCTAAACCTCCCAGTCTCTCAGACTGCCCCTACTAGTCTTTCAGACTACCCAGTCTCTCAGATTGAACTACTTAGTTAGTCTCTCAGACCAACTCCCCAGTCTCTCAAACTGAATTACCCAGCTAGTCTCTCAGACTAACTCCCCAGTCTCTCAGACTGAATTACCCAGCTAGTCTCTCAGACTAACTCCCCAGTCTCTCAGACTGAAATATAAATGAATTCTTGGAAATGTATTTTGTGTCTTTTATTTGTTAAAATGTTTGTTTCTTGGATCTGGACATTTTGTGTATGCAACGAAAACATGTTTGAAAACATTTTCGTGAGAGCCCTAGTGATCGTAGTCTAGACTCAAGAAAGAATCCTAGTTCGCTACGATCGAAGCTCTGATACCAAGCTGTCACACCCTGACTCTTGCGGAAGCGTGGTTATTGGTGTGACTTACTTAATACCATAGCATTCTATCACAGCAACGCTATATGATAAAAACCATAAGATATTCATCCATTAATTAAGTTTAGAAAATACCACAATGCCATTGTCTAAAATGTTGACACCAAATTAAGTTACAAACCATGACATGTTTAACTGAGTTCATAAAGACTCAACAAAAGACTTTACTTAAAACCAAGTTTAGAGGCATGTATCCCGTCCAGGAATAGGAAACACCTCCTAAACTCTACGGATGACATCCTTTATTCATGACGCAGCTAGAAAACATGCAACACCTGCCAGATCCACTTAGTTCCCTGAAATACATGTAACTTGAAAAACATAAACAAAAGTTGAGCGAGTTCATATGTGTGTATAAGTATGTATAAACCTTTGTAAAATGTATGTATGTAAGTCCCTGGTATGTAGCAATAAGGAAAAACAGATCACCAATGGTTTGCAAGGCCAATGGCATGTGTGAAATGGTGCAGGAAAACTCAAACCTAGCAAATTTGTCTCCGGGATGAAGACATAGTCACCACATGGGCCACCCTGGTCCCATGGGTGTGGGCTCACTACACCCAAATAGATCTATCACTCGTGTCCCTCTGTCCTACAATGAGGATTAATGGCCTTAAGTGTCATACCCACCTTTCACATGATCAAGCAGTAAACCCTCCTTAAGCTAACCATACCATGTATAAAATGTTTGTAAATAATCGTAACATGTATTTCACCCCCGAAGTCATAAACACTGAAAACAGTTAAAAAGAAAAGGGGGACATGAACTCACTGTATTGCGTCTTCAGAATCGTAACCCAAATCTCTTCAGCAAACCCGATGTGATAACCCGCACTAAACCAGGTATCCGTACGACTTAACTAATGATTAATTACTGCTTAATTACTGTGCTTGCTTGAACTAGCTGATGAACTGCTACTTGATATCTGATACATGTACTTACTTGCATCATACTTTACTTATCGTCACTACATTATTTACATGCTGAACCCTAGTGACAACCATGATGCACAAAAAGCACAGTAGCACTATAACGGATAACCTATTGAACATGCTGATAAAGCCAGCATCAGGCAAACACTGCCTCTAAGGCCTGTATGAGCCAGAAATGTTTTGCTACACTAGTAGTGAGTGTAGGGATATAAGGGTTGTGGAACTGCGTCTCTAGGAATAAGTTACAATGACTGGATGTGCCTAAAACGTACTCTAAGTACAAAAATTCAGCACTTTACACAATAATTCAGCTTTTAGCTAACTAATAAAGTGCCAAAACATGAGAAAAATATTACTAGACACTTTCCAAAGTGTCAGGAATGAGTTGTGTCACTAAAAAGAGTATTAACGACACTTTAAAGCTTTATTAAGCACTTTAACGGATGACTATCCAACCGAACAACCGGACTATACCCGGAGCATGAAAATATTGTTATTTTCATTATTTATCTTTTTCTGAGCCAGTTAGGGTCCCTGAGTACCCTAACACCCATTGTAACGCATGACACACGACTAACCAAGTTAACTACTTAACTAACTTGGTTTAACCTAACTAATACTTACCTATCTAGTTGGAATCGGACCAAGACCCCCCCCCCTCCTAACCGTCCCCAACCATGGGGGAACACACTTGTACAAAACTTGATTATTATAATCTAAAGTGTTTAATATCATCTAGGCAAAAGACCCATTGGGTAATTAACCTAAGTTTTGTCTATAAGATCATCATTAAACACATCATTCTTTCTAACCACAACTCACCAAACTCTCTATCTTTTCCCTCTCTTTGGCTCACGGCCGAACACACACATCCACAACCATCCATCCTTCGATTTTGATCTTCACATTCCATCATCATACAAGCATCAAGGGTCGTATACAAGGAGTCTTGGAGCAAACGGAACGCGAAGGACCTCTTTCCCTAGCTTTTATCCACCTCGTTTACGCGTAGATTCTTCCCTAGCCTCGAGCTAGAGGTATAATGCTTAAAACACCTTCTTGAACTAATCTAAAGTGGTTAAAAGGATTTTTATCGGTTAAAACTCGGAATCTTGCATTTTGAAGCATTAAAGTTTACTAAAAACACTAATAATAGTGGTTAAAAGCTTATATGTTGTGTAAATGATGTAGTATTCGAAATGTATGATTATTTAGGCCCGATCTATGATGTGGTAGCTCGGATCATCGTTTAACCCGGTTTGGTAAGATCATGGATCTTAATATAAGCTTGTTTTGAATAATACAAGGGTTAAAAGGTGAAACTCTACCACACGCGAATCATGAACTTGTGTAAAAGAGTTTTACTTGTGAAATTGTGTTTAAAACTAGCAGATCTACGCATCTGCAAGTGGTATTTTCAAAGAACCACGTATCAAAGAAATCATGTATTTTAAAAGATGGATCTTACACTAACAAGCATGATTTTTATAAACCACAAGTGTGTAAACACTTGTGAAATGAAAAGATCCGACAAAATAACAGCTTTTGTAAAAAGATGACGGGAAGTTGTAAAGATGGATTTTCTCTAAAAACG
Organism: Helianthus tuberosus; assembly: GCA_030545235.1. Taxonomy (NCBI): domain Eukaryota; kingdom Viridiplantae; phylum Streptophyta; class Magnoliopsida; order Asterales; family Asteraceae; genus Helianthus; species Helianthus tuberosus. The sequence continues at coordinate 20,440 of JARYGA010019129.1, forward strand.
AGGTTTTTACAAGATCAAATTACCTTATATGAGGATCTACTAAATTTAAGGAGATTTACACCACAGTTTTGGGAAAACTACAAGTTCATGTAATTTTTGGCAAGTTACACATATGTTGATTAGTTGTTGTGAGAAAAGTTGTTCTGATCAAATAAAGAAAATTGTTGAGTTGATTTGATAAAGAAAATGATACGCTTGAAAGCGTGGCCACCTCTAGTTACAGAGGAAACTCTGGCGAAATTTTTCTAAAAACCTAACACTTAGAACTATTTACACTACAAGTATTAGAAATATTTTTGACATGTTTTCGAAATATAAATTTCGCCATGACTTTATTTACTAAATATTTGGAGGTGGGATTTTCACAAAATTTAACGTGATAAATATATTTTTCACACGCTGTTTATGATTATTTTGTGAAAATACATAGATGTTATTTTTAGAGTAAAAATAATATTTACGAACGTTAACGAATCCAAAATAATACGAACGCTTTCACCATAAATATATAAGTTACACCGGTAAGTATATTACCACTCGATTGTTAAAACATAACTTACGCACTTACGAAAATATTTATGAACGCGTATTTTAACAACGTATTATTGGAGAAAAATTATGTGAAATGAAAATATAATATTTTTGAGAAAAATACTTATATTTTGGAATTGGAAATATATATATATTAAGTGAGACTTGATGCTATAATTTGAACGCACATGTATTGAATCCCCCATCCTTGGGAAGGAGATTAACTACCAAGTATATACAGAATGTAAACACGAAATAGTTGTCTAACTATTTCCCAAAGACTTAAACTATAAAGCTAAGGCACGGCCGTCCGTCTAATAGAAATTAGCACCTGTAGGTCGTCGCACAGCTGCGTGAGCAGGAGATACTTGGTAGAGACGCTTCACTGTGAGTTCATGTCCCCCTTTTCTCTAACTGTTTTCAGTTTTCTTAACTGCGGGGGTGAAATACATGTTACTTTGATTACAAGTACTTTATACATGGTATGGTTAGCGTAAGGAGGTTTACTACTTAGATCATGTGAGTGGATAGGTAGAAACTGGAGACCATTAATCCTCATTGTAGGACCGAGGGACGTAAGTGGTAGATCTATCTGGGTGTAGCGAGCCCAACTCTAGGCCCAACAGAACGGACCTCTGAGAGGCCCAACAGAACGGACCTTGGAGTGACTTTGTGCCCAACGCGAAATCTGCTAGGTTTGAGTCTTCCTACTTACACTTCACACATACTAATGGCCTTGCAAACCATTGGTGATCTCTTTTCCTTACACTGCTACATACCAGGGATTTTATACTTACAAGTGTTTTACATACTCACTACACCTGAACTCGCTCAACATTATTGTTGATTTTTCAACTTACATGTATTTCAGGGAACTAAAAGATCTGGCGCGGTATGTTATGTTTTCCCCGCTGCATAAGGGTTCCAAGGTCATCCCAGTTTAGGAAATGTGACTCTTTCCTGGACAAGTCACAAATCTTAAACTACGTTTATTTCATGTTAATGGTTATGTTGTTAAAGACAATGTTTTATGTTATGAGGTTGTAAGTCTCTAAGACAATGTTGTGTTACTCTGGTTTTAAAACTTAATCAAATGGATGATCTTGCATGATTTTATTTCATATAGCTTTGTTATGATTAAGCTATGGTATTAAGAAGTCACACCAAAATTAACCACGCTTCCGCAAAGCCAGGGTGTGACAGCTTTGTATCAGAGCTCTGATCATAGCGAACTAGGATTCCTTCTCGAGTCTAGACTATGATCACTAGGGCTCTCACGAAAACATTTTTCTGCATACCACTTAAGTCCAGATCCAATACTTTTTACAAACAAATGTTGAGCACATTTTATTATTTATAGGCTCAGTCTAGAAAGGGCTGAGGCTCGGTCTGAGAGGCCGAGGCTCGGTCTGAGAGATCGAGGTAGTTGGCTAGTGAGACTAGGAAGAGTAGGCTCAGTCTAGAAAGGGCTGAGGCTCGGTCTGAGAGGCCGAGGCTCGGTCTGAGAGATCGAGGTAGTTGGTTAGTTGGACTAGGAAGAGTAAGCTCAGTTTGGAGACTGAGGCTCGGTATTGGAGACCGAGGCTCGATCTGAGAGGTCGAGGTAGTTGATAGAGCAGTCTAGGAGACTGGGAGGCTAGTGGGACTAGGAGAATTATGTGATATCTTACTTGGTGACTTATGTGATTATCTGATTGTATGACTGATTATTTGAGCATATTTGTGTTTATGATACAGACTCATGGATTCAGCCGGTACTGGCGATTCGGACACTACTGGACCCATACCTATCGTATCTGATGACCTCACATCCTCCGAGCACGAGGTGTACACATCTGACTATACCAGTACTGACGAGGATGATTTCCAGCCCTTTGCACTACCCGATGGTGCTGATGAGCCTGCAGATGACCCTCCCGCTGAGTACCTACCCCTAGTAGAGATTCCGGCTCCTATACCCTTAGCCGTTTATCCAGCATATGATTTCCTTCTTAACGCCGAGGCTGACGGCGATGTTGACCTGTTTGAGGAGGAGCCCTTTGAGGATGAGATCCAGGGCGAGGCCCTTCTTCCTGCGGATGATCTTCTGATGATCGCGGACGTTCCCGCTGAGGATTCGCCTGCACCTTCTCCTGTCCCAGACTCCTTCGAGTCTGTGGCATCCGCACCTTCTCACACATTGAGCGCACAACACTTTGCGCATGATTCTGATCCTGACCAGGCATCCTTTGTTGCACCTACTCCCAGTTTTGCGTTTGACCATGATGACATAGAGGATTCTGATCCTATCTTTCCCCCAGGATACGACCCGGATCGTGATATAGAGTTTATACCTATGGATCAGCCCATGGAGGATCCAGCTGACCCGGTAGATCCTATCGACCCCGAGTTTGACTTCGAGATGGCTTTTGATGATCCCGAGCCTGTCGTCGCTCCTGAGCAGGCAGCCGCTCTAGACCCCATACTTGAGCATGACCCCGTACATGCTGACATCCCTATTGAGCCTATTATAGCAGACCCACCTGTTGATGATCTCCCCGTGGATGTTCCTTTGATAGAGGGCGATCATGTTGTTGTTGATCTTGTTGTTCCTCTACCTGTTGTCGATATACCTGTTGACCATCCTGTTGAGCACATTGCA
>JARYGA010019130.1:0-74745 GCA_030545235.1 Helianthus tuberosus
CAGTACGTCCACTGCATATTGACGTGTGTTGGAGTGTACGGATTTTTGATGTAATTTTAGTACCTTTTTACTCTTTAATCAAGCTTTAAATTTATAAAACACGATATGAAACTATCAATCTCTACAACACGCTAGGGCAAGTGCACCCATCGTTGGTGTAGTATAGTGATGGTAAGATACCGAGGTCGTCCAAGGAGACATGTAAAAGAAAAGAAGATAAAATAAATAAAAGAAATATATCGTAAGAAAGAATCACTTGGTTCTAGGTTATCTTTTATGTATCCTTTAATGATTTCCGCACTTTGAGTTTTTTTAAGATATTAGCTTAGTTATAGTGGCATGTCCCTCTTTTGGAGGCAACGCTACCCTAAGCCATATTAGTCTGAGTCAGCAGGGATACAGTCCCATAAGGTCGGATTACTGAAAGATAATTAAGTTACTAATGCAAACTGTGGCATATCTTTCTTTTGGAGGCAACGCTACCCTCGGCCATATTGGTCTGAGTCAGCATGGATACAGTCCCATAATGCCGGTTTAAAGTTTTAATAGTAGTTTGTTTATAAGGGATTACAAACCGTTCTTACTTCCCCCGATTTGATGCTATCTGCCTCAAGGGAAGTCCTAATAAGCTTGAATCAGGTCCTCGCAAGATCTATACACTGAACTAGGCAAGAACTTTACCCAAACCACCCTTCTAGGCTGTTAACACGCTTTATATAGATCGTAAAGACACTAATGAGTGAATAAAAAAACATAAAGAATGATAGAATAAAATTCACCATCAATATAAAAAACTAGTTATTAAAGTCATTGATACATACCCAATTAGAAAGTGGCCAAAGGTTGGAAATCAAAAGTAATACACAAAGGATTTCGTCTTCACCAAGTGATGTAAGAGATTAGCCAAGCATGGCCATAGTTTGACAAAATCTCTTACTATCGATCTTGAATCACGAGACTACTCTAACTCTAACTAGAGTTGTGGAAGATGATGGTATTGTGGTGGTGGAAGTGAGAGAAATGGTTTGCCAAGGGATGGTTTGCAAGTGAGCCAAGCACCTCTATTAATAGTTGGAAACAAGAGAATCACACGGCCCCGTGCCTGGTGGGCACAACCTCGTGTCCTTCATTTTCTCTGTTCTCATTTAATGCTATGTCACCTCTTCTGCAAACACGACCCTGTGTGTGAATGACACAGCCCCGTGTCTCCTGTACTTGTTGTACAAACCCAGATTTGCGAATCTGAGAGTTGACCACAGCCAGTGCTGAGGTGACACGGCCCCGTGTCCTTTGTCATTTTCTATTTGTCTTTATTCTCTAAGGAATCTTGACTTGGGCACGGCCCATGCCTTGCAGGCACGGCTCCGTGTTGGGCTTCTAACTTGTTGCTTTTATTCTTGGGGTGAAGCTTGGAGGGTCGGTAAAATGTGTCATCTTCCTTTCTTCGTCTTTTATGTTGGTTTTTTGTCGTTAATTTGTTCCTTTTGTTTATTTGAGCTAATTTTATCCTGAAAATCAAAAGTAAACCAAGAAATGCACTTTTTCCAACATTAGTCCTAAAAAGGGTTGTTATACCGTATTTGATACAATTTATATGTTACTTTTTGTGCATATCAATATCCATCATCAAGTAGAAAAAAAAGGGAAAATAAGTTGTTGAGGTGTCTTCTACGCTTGAGGAGGGTGGAGTTTGTGTCACACCCCCAAATTCCACAAGCGGAGTATCACCGCAGGGAGCGTGACATGACCTGGATCTAGCCACCAATCATATTGAACAATGTAATTAAATAAATAAGAGTCCAACCACACAACATAATTGGTGTTCAAAACAAGTTAATCAAATTCAAGTATTAGCGGAAGCATAAAGTTTAAAACCAAAGTATAAGTTTAAATGTTCATAAAGTTTAACATGGCACACAATGGGCCATGTCCCACAATGACTCCTGCTCCCTTGCAAGCTCCAGCTAACATCTAACGACCTACAAGGCATGTAACAACGAGTCAACAACAAAGTTGAGCGAGTTCACAGTTGGTTGTCCATTTTAAAATTGTTCCAAAAACCATAAGTTCTTTCGAAAACCATGAGTTAACCAATTCCGTGTTTCCCAAACCATAACCAGTGGGGGCTACCCCATGTTAACCACTAGAACCAATACCATATTGACAACTGACTGGAGTCATGTTTATGTGCCCTACGTCAATATCTATCATCATTGACTAAGTGCCCAGATCCATTAGTCCACTCCGCTCCTCTGCGGCACGGTGTGCGGCTTGTCAAACCTAATAGCGCTAATTAACTAATGACCCGCTTGCCATTGGCCCGGCAATTAAGTTGATATAAAAATGAGGGACTTCATGATAGAGTTTTGTCTAGTAAGTTATATGTTGTCATTCTTCCTATGGAGAATGGAGGTACGAATTCTACCCAAGGAGAATACGCAGGTTTAATGTTGTCATCCTTCCCATGGAGGATGGAGGTACATATTCTACCCAAGGAGAATATGTAGGTTCCGTTTTAGTTTCTTAACCCATTCCCAAACCACCGGGAATCCCATGCCTTATAGAAAGTGTGAACTCACCTTAGGTTAGCTCGGAAGATACACGAAAAGATCACTTGAGCTATATGTGGTCAACCACGTCCTAACATGGTTACCATACAAGTCAGGTCTAGGTTCAAGTAGTGCACATCAGTTTTACACATAAACTAACAGGTTACAACACGTAATGATCATGACAAACATATTCAACACGTTAACAGCCAAGTACATATCATCTCCGAACTTGTGCGACTCAAATGATTGGGCTCGCACAAGTTCAATGGCCCAACAGCCTTGTGCGATTCACTATTTGAAGCCCAATAATACCTGGCCCAACCTGTTGTGTGTCTAGCACAACTTATGTGACTCACAATGGGTTGTGCGACTGAAACGACCCGACCCAATAACATAAGCAACCCAACATGTACACGGCCCAAACAAATAAATAGAAATCAATTTGTGCGGTCCATTTAGTCTTGTGCAATCCAAGAATACTTATGCGATTGAGTTTTGGGCTTTAAGGCCCAGAATCATAATAAGGTTTAAACGGTTGTGTGTGGCCCAAGGCTTGTGTGATCAGCACCTTCTTGTGCGATCCGCTTCGCCTTGTGCGATCATGCATAACTAAACGATACACTGTGCTTTATTGGTTGTACCCTTCTTGTGCGACCGGGACTAGTGCGATCAGATCAGATCTTGTGCGATCTGATCTTGTGCGACCGACAAGCTTGTTCAATTTGTTACGTGATTTTCCTAAAATCATGCAATCCATTCTAACAGTTTCCTAATTCACATCCCTTCAGTCAAATTAGGGTTTTAACCTCAAATCCTCATGAACCCTAATAATATTCAAAGCATAAACAACAACCTGTAACATTGAACTACCCAATTAATGGTTTCAAATCATCATGCAATACTTTATGTTTGACTATACAACTGATTCACATACACATACATACAGCCGATTCATTACATTCATTCAGTTCTTACTATCTAGATCAACATTAAAGCATCTATCAATCCCTATGGTGATCGAACAGTTTGTTTATCAAAGGCTTTGCTAATATAACACTTTAAACATCAAACATCAAATAACACATAGTCACTCGATCAACAAACATCAATCATATCCAAAATCAAATAATGATATAACACTAACTGGTTAGAGGGTAGAACAAGGATGATCCGAATCAAGAAAGCTTCAAGAGAAGGGGATGTGATGCCGTCGGCTTCGAGAGAGAGGGAGGAGAAAACTAGGGTTCGGTGTGTGTTGTGTTTTGCAAGTAATGAGGAGTATACTCCCTCCTCATGAGGTTATGCGCAACAAATGGAATGGGCCGAACCCATTACGGGTTGCCCTTGTGGTTCGAGTGCAAAGAGTGTGGCCCAAAAGGGCTTGTGCAATCGGGTTAAGGTTGTGAGGTTGGGTTCGTGTTGTGCAATCATATTACATATACGCACATTACACAATCCACATAAAAGATAAAACATACATTCCATTAAAACCACATAGTCACAAAATCACATAACGTCCACACTGGTTACATCAAAGTATAAAGCAAGGTTCTGAAATACGAGTTGTCACATCATCCCCAAGTTGAAAGAAATTTCATCCCGAAATTTAGCACGTAGTTACTGAGGAAGCTAGTTAGGTTGCATGGTTTCCTGGTTTTCCTGGGGTGTCACATCCTTTCCCTGTTGGTTTGGAATTTCATCCCTAAATTCCACAGTAGCTTCAGCCTCAGTAGTGGATTCACTTTTCTTGAACAACTGGGGATACTTGTGTTTCATTTGGTCTTCTCGTTCCCAGGTGAACTCTGGGCCACGACGGGAGTTCCAACGAACTCTAACAAGGGGTATTCTGGTACGTTTGAGATCTTTAACGTCTCGGTCTGTAATCTATACTGGTTCCTCGATGAATCGCAGCTGATCGTCGATGGTGAGTTCCTTGAGTGGAACTATGAGGGTCTCATCTGAAAGACACTTCTTCAGATTCGACACATGGAATACGTTGTGAACTCCACTGAGTTCTTCAGGTAGGTTCAATTTGTAGGCCACCTTGCCTATTTTCTCAGTGATTTCGAAAGGTCCAACATAGCTTGGATTCAGCTTGCCTCGCTTGCCAAAGCGAACTACACCCTTCCAAGGTGAGACTTTAAGTAGCACTCGATCCCCAACCTGGAACTCGGGCGGTTTCCTACGCTTATCAGCGTAGCTTTTCTGACGGTCACGAGCTGCCGCCATTCGTTGTCGTATTTAGGCAATCTTTTCTGTCGTATCGACGACGAGTTCTGGGCCAGTGATTTGGCTGTCACCAACTTCTACCCAACAGAGAGGTGATCTGCATTTTCGTCCGTACAATGCCTCGAACGGAGTGGCCTGGATGCTGGTGTGGTAACTGTTGTTATACGAAAACTTCACCAAAGGTAGAGGCCTTTCCCAGCCATTACCAAAGTTGATTACACATGCTCGAAGCATGTCTTCAAGGGTTTGGATGGTGCATTCAGACTGCCCATCCGTCTGAGGATGATATGCTGTACTCATGTCTAAACGTGAGCCAAAGGATTTGTGCATTGCTTGCTACAGTTCAGAGGTAAAACGTGAATCACGATCGGAAATGATAGAGGTTGGCACCCCGTGCCTCGAAACTACTTCCTTCAGGTAGACGTCTGCTAGAGTGGAAAACTTATCTGTTTCTTTGATAGCCAGGAAGTGTGCAGACTTGGTTAGTCGATCCACTATCACCCATATCATATCATTTCCCCGTTGAGATCTAGGCAAGCCAGTAACTAAGTCCATGGAAATTTGCTCCCATTTCCATGTCGAGATCTCTGGTTGCTGAAGTAGGCCTGATGGCTTCTGGTATTCAACCTTGACCCTAGCACAGGTCAAACATTTACTAACATAGGTCGCTTTGTTAGCTTTCATGTGAGACCACCAGTACGTAGTCTTGAGATCGTGGTACATCTTATCTGAACCAGGATGTACTGAGTAACGAGACTTGTGAGCTTCATCCATCACAAGCTCACGCAGATTACCATAAAATGGGACCCAGATGTGCCCCGCCATGTAGTAAGCACCGTCTTCCCTTAGCTCTAACCGTTTCTTCAACCCCCGCTGGGACTCAGCCCTGATGTCTTCTTCTTTCAATGCTTCGACCTGAGCATCACGAATTTGAGCGGGAAGATTGGAGTGAAAAGTAAGCTGTAACGCACGTACACGCTTAGGTTTCATTTCTTTTCGACTGAGGGCATCAGCCACAACATTGGCTTTGCCTGGATGGTAATTGATGGCGCATTCGTAGTCGTTAAGAAGTTCGACCCATCGACGCTGTCTGTCACACCCCAAAAAAGTCGCAACGGAATATAAAACGTAGTGGTGACGGAAGCTGGTGCCCATTTCTATCTTGATGTTTGATGCATTATAGTGTTGGTTATATTAACTTAATTAAAACATAAGTTTTTAAGCATGATATCCCATACGTGACACAACCGTGACATAATTAAATTGTCTTTGATCCTTATGGATCTTATTACATTTATCCTAGAAAATTTTAAAAGTAGTCCAATATATTTAAGTGGCAAAACAGCATCAACAACCAAAAGATACGCCATAATTCCCGAAGCCGAGCTCAAGTACCTGTAGAACACGTTAAAATCAAGTGTCAACACAAAGGAAGGTGAGTTTACTTATTCATTTACTAACAAATTTTATTCCAAGGAAAACTTTCTGTTTAGGCATTTATTTGAAAACATCTATGAAATTTTAGAAAGTCCATTTTACTTCCTTAATAAAATCCATGGGCCTTCCATCGGTTCATTACTCCGACAATAGTAGTACTGCCCAGGTTTTGTATATTAAATTATAGTGTCAACTTTCAGACTCGTATGTTAGCTAGACGATACGAACTATATATTAACCATGCAGAGATAATCAATGCTAGACAATAAACAAAATCTTAATTCGTCGTTTGACATTGACACGGGGCGACCGGTCACGAGGGGGCTGTCAACCCGATAGATCTACCAACAATTCCTCGCGTACCATACTTAACTGATTAAACGACATCATGGGCGCAGGGTTCTTTCTCGAAGAACAATATGATGTCTGCCTCACGTACAATATATCTATCCTACTAATATGACAATTTAATATACTACGACTTACGAATTCCCCTGTCACTCAAATGTTGAGACTCAGTCCGGAATTCATTCCCATTTCGTACGGTCTCGTTTCTCTTAAGCAATACCGCACTCATCATATTCATTCTTCAAAATCGTTTTACTTTGAAACGTATGACTTATCAAATTCATATATTTTCAGCGAAAATATATATTTTATTTTAAAAGGTATGTTTTATTTCGAAAACATTATTAAACCCTTTTAATGACGTGTTCCACCCCCAAAATATATATAAAACAGTAAAAAGAGGGGTTTAGTGACACTCACCTTTGGGTGGGTATTTTAAATAGTGCAATCCCAGAAATTGATTTCTACACGTCCTAATATATATATATATATATATATATATATATATATATATATATATATATATATATATATATATATATATATATAACGATTTTAAATCAATATTCATAACACAAAAATCCTATGTTTCTCCGTTTCTTAGAATTATCACATAACTTTGAGATTTTCTCGAAAAGTTGTCATGTTTGATTATGTTGGCACGTTAATATATATATGAGTCCATATACATATATTTTTATGATTTTGCGACAAGAACGATTTTATTGGTGACCATTATTGTGTGAACCCGTTAACATTCCCGTTTATACGCAATATATCTATGATTTGCATGTAGTAATATATATACATAAGTGTTTACATAAATTATCATCGAAACACACGAAATCTTGTTAACTTATCTATTTTGTCATTTTTAAAGCTAATATACATAAAATATCTTATATGTATTAAATTTCATGCTCGACAAACAAGTTATACATGCATAGTCTAAATTTCTCTCTATCAAGTTAACACTTAACATATTTTCACATTCTCATGTTTAAACCACATAATACATTTTATCACATAAGGTTCACTCAAAATTTACCCATACTAGTGTTCATTGAAAAATGCGTATTTTAGCGATTCGGTAACGATTTCGGGCGTCGGAAGTCACGTATGACTAACCAAACACAAAGTAACTTAAAATTAGTTAAAATACTTATTTTTAAACTAGAAATATCAGTTTACTTACTGATCTAATTCAGTTTTATAAAAATCACTCGAAAAGCCGATTTTTTGACCGTTTTAACGCATAGTTTTGCGTTAAACGTTACTATAATCATCCCAACTCGAAACGACTTGATATTTTAACACAATACATGTTATTTACTGATTAAAATAGTGGTTATAATCAGATTAGTGCAGTTTTTGTGTAAGTCACATAAATCATGCGATTTCACGTATTTTACAACTTTTAATGCATCAAGTACAACATGCAAAGCTAGCAAATATTATGACAAAGTTATATATCACTAAATACTTTAAAATAACTTTATTTTAGTGTTTATAAACTGCTCAAAACTGATTTTTACTAAATCATACACGAAACACATTATTTCACCTATTTTACAAGATTCTAAGCCTCATGTATAACATGCAAAGCTAGCAAACATCATGACAAAATCATACATCACTAGACACATTAAAATAACTTTATTTTTGTGTTTATAATCTGATTATATCTGATTTCTACTAAATCATACTCAAAACACCTTTTTGTAATCGTAAATCATCATGCATGTTCAAGTAAATGCATATAATGCATTCATACAACAACAACAACATCGTCATCTTTTATGATCTAATCATGTTAAAGAACACATATACATAGATACACACGAAATATTTACACCTACATAAACCTCCAAAAGTTCACTTTCTCATCAAATCCTTTTTTTAAATCATGAAATACTTTTAGATCATTATTTTATGACATTTTTTTATTCATGCATGTATTCTATCATTCAAGAATCATACTATTCATGAATCACTCAACCAAAAATCAAAACACAATTACATCTACACACACATATACCTACGGCTACACACACACACACACACACATATTCATCCATTTTTATTAAAAAAAAAAACCATTTGTTTTTAGATTTCAAGTTTGTGTTTAAATCCAAGAACAAGAGAAACTTTTCAAGATTATCAACATCATTATGAACCAAGAACAAATTTAGAAAATGATTATTATACCTTTAAGGTTCTTAGTGGGTTTTTAACAAAAATGATGATATGTAGCTTGGTTGATGCTTAAAACACCCTAAAATCACCTCTAGATCACCATACGGGCTCATAAACACCTTGTAATGAGTTTGAATCCTCAAGAAAAAATGTAGGAATTTTCGAAATTGTGATGTTAGAGAGGGTGTTTGGCTGATTTCAAGTGAGAGAGAGTGAATATTGAGTGATTTTTGAAAAATGCTTTGGGTTTGTGAAGATATGGGGAACATAAGGAAACATTCTTGCATGCACCTCCCATTTAGACCATTAGGAGCAAGAGAGAGGAGAGAGAGATGGTTGCATGGCTGTCACCATTCTCATTACACACATATATATGAATTTATATATATATATATATATACATATATATGTAATATAGTGTAAAAACTAGTATTTTACTGGATACCGGGTATTTTATCTAGTGATTTAATCCCGTTTTAGTGTGTTTTAAATTATTTTTAACACTCTATAAAAATAAACTCACCAAAATATTACTGAACAATATTTTATTTGCCGGGACTGGCTATGTGTCACACCCTGGCTTTGCGGAAGCGTGGTTAATTTTGGTGTGACTTCTTAATACCATAGCTTAACCATAACAAGCTATATGAATTTAAAAACCATGCAAGTCATCCATTAAGTTTGAAAATATCATACAATACCATTGTTTTAACCAACAACCATAACCTTGTTCAACAACCTTACAAATTAAAACATAACATAAACGTGGTTTAGGGACTGTGTCTTGTCCAGGTAAGAGACACATCCCCTAAACCCTGATGACTTCATGACATTATGCAGCGGAAAACGTTCCATACCGTGCCAGATCCGTTTAATTTCCTGAAATACATGTGAGTTGAAAAATCAACAATAATGTTGAGCGAGTTCATGTGTAAGTGAGTATGTAAAACACTTGTGAGTATAAAATAGTTGTGGTATGTAGCAGTTGTAAGAGGACTTGTGATCACCAATGGTTTGCAAGGCCATTAGCATGTCGTGAAATGCAAGTAAGTAAGACACAACCCTAGCCGATTTTGCGTTGGGTACCAAGTCACTCCGGATCCGTTCTGTTAGTCCTCCGAGAGGCCTGTTCTGTTGGACCGGGAGCTGGGCTCGCTACACCCAGATAGATCTACCGCTCGAGTCCCTCGGGGTTCTAACTACCCATTCACATGATCTAAACCTCCTTACGTTATTCATACCGTGTAAAAAGTACTTGTAAACAAAGTAACATGTATTTCACCCCCGCAGTTAAGAAAACTGAAAACAGTTAGAGAAAAGGGGGACATGAACTCACAGTGAATGCGCGTCTCTACCAAGTGTCTCCAATACAGTAAGCTGTGCAACGACCTACAAGTGCTAATTCTATTAGACGGACGGCCGTGCCTTAGCTTTATAGTTCAAGTCTTTGGGAAATAGTTAGACAACTATTTCGTGTTTATGTTCTGTATACACTTGGTAGTTATACTTCTTCCCAAGGATGGGGGTTACAATACATGTGCGTAAGTTACGTTTTAATAATCGTGTGGTAATGTAATTACCGGTGTAACTTATATGTTTGTGGAAGCGTTCGTAAAGTTTTGGAATCAATAACGCTTGTAAATATTATTTTTACTCTAAAATAATATTTATGTATTTTCACAAAATAATCATAAACAGTGTTGTGACAAATATATTTATCACGTTAATCTTTGTGAAAATCCCACCTCCGAATATTTAGTAAAATATAGTGCTGGCGAAATTTATGTTTCGAAAATATGTCGAAAATAGTTCTAACACTTGTTGTGTAAATAAGCCTAAGTGTTAGGTTTTTAGAAAATTTCGCCAGAGTTTCCTCTGTAACTGGAGGTGGCCACGCTTTCAAGCGTATCATTTTCTTTTAACAAATCAATACAACAACCTCTTTATTCAATCAAACAATTTCCGACACATCAAACTAGTCGACAAGTATGTAAATTTGCATGATCGCATGAACTTGTAGTTTTTCCGCATCTATAATGTAAATCCCCTTTATATATGTAGATCTTTATATAAAGTAACTTCAATCTTGTAAAAACCTCGTTTTTAGAGAAATCCGTCTTTACAACTTCTAGTTATTTTTCCCAAAAATAGTTATTTGTCGGATCTTTTCATTTCACAAGTGTCTACACACTTGTGGTTTATTAAATCATATTTATTAGTGTAAGATCCATCTTTAGAAAAACATGATTTCTTTAAAGTGTGGTCTTTCAAAAATACCACTTGCGGATGCGTAGATCCGCTAGTTTTAAACACCATTGTACCGGTTAAATCACTTTTACACAAGTAAAATTCTTTTACACAAGTTCATGCTCTAAATGTGGTAGTGGTTCACCTTTAACCCTTGTATCTTTCAAAAATGAGCTTATGTGATGATACGTGATTTTACAAAGTCGGGTTAAACGGAGATTCGCGCTACCACATCATAGATCGGGTCTAGATAAACACGAATTTCAAATACTACGACTTTTACACAAGTTATATGCTATTAACCTCCATTTTTGTGATTTTAGTAGACTTTAAAGTTTCAAAACGCATGTTTATGATATTTAACCGACGAAAGCTCTTTTAACCACCTTAGATAAGCGTAAAAACAAGTTTTAAACAATATACCTCTAGCTCGGGGCTAGGGAAGAATCGTGACGAAAACGGGGTGGATAAAAGCCAACGGTTGAGGTCCTTCGTGTTCCGCTTGCACCAAAGCTCCTAAAACGTGACCTTGGATGTGTGTATGATGTTGGAATGATAAAATCAAAACTTGAAAGTATGGTGGTGATGTGGGGTGAGTTCGGCCGAAGGTGGGAGAGACAAGAGGAGAGTGTGAGTTGGATGATAAGTGAAGTGATTATGTCCTTGAGATTAGTGGGGTTATTTATAGACAAAATTAGGTGTTAGTAACCTTTGGATAATATGTCTCAAGGATATTAGACATAATCTAATTTAATAATAGATCTTGTACCTTGGTGTCTCCTTGGTTCATGGGGCCGGTTATGGCATGGGGTGGGGGTTGGTTCGATTGTAAGTAGTAATTAGGGAGGTTAGTTATGTTAAGTAGGGTTAACTAAGTACTTAACTTAGTTTGTTGTATGTTATGCGTTATGACGGGTGTTAGGGTAATCAGGGACCCTAACTGGCTCAGAAAAATATAAATTGTGAAAATATTAATATTTTCATGTCCCGGGTATAGTCCGGGTGTCCGGTTGGATAGAAATCCGTTAAAGTGTTTCAAAGTGTCGTTATTACATTTTTAGTGACACATTTTGTTTTCCCGACACTTTAGAAAGTGTCTAGTGTTATTTTCTCCTGTTCTGGCACTTTACTAGTCAGCTAGAAGCTGGTTTATTTATTAAAGTGCTGTGTTTGGTACTTAAAGTACGTTTTTGGCACATCCGAATCAGTGTATCTTATTCCTAGAGACGCGGTAACACAACCCTTATATCCTACACTCACTACCAGTGTAGCCAAAATATATGAGGCTCTTAACAGGCCTTAGAGGCAGTGTCTGCCTGATGCTGGTTATATCAGCATGTTCACTGTGTACCCGTTTAGTGCTACTGTGCTTTTTGTGCATCATGTTTGTCACTGAGGTGCCGTATGTAAATAATGTAGTGACAGCAATTAAAGTATGATGCAAGTGAGTGCATGTATCATTATGCAGGTAGCAGTTTATCAGCTAGTTTCAGTCAAGCACAGTAATCAAGTAGTAATTAATCAGTAATTAAGTTGTACGGATACCTGGTTTAGTGCGGGTTGTCACATTCTCCCCCCGTTAAATAAATTTCGTCCCGAAATTTAAGTTCTGCTTGTAGAAGCAGGGTTCTTAGGAAATAAGTGGGGGTATTTCTCTTTCATCCGGTCCTCACGCTCCCAGGTGAATTCAGGACCATGTCTGGCATTCCAACGTACTTTGACGAGTTTGACACTGCTCCGGCGGGTCTTGTTAACTTTCCAATCCGTGACCTCAACAGGTTCTTCAACGAAGTGGAGCGTGTCGTCAATGTGAATCTCGTCGATAGGAATGGCAATGTCAATTTGAGTTGGACTCTTCTTTAAATTGGATACATGAAATGTATCGTGAACACCATTTAGTTCAGCGGGTAGGTCCAACTTGTATGCTACCGTCCCAATTCTTTCCAGAATTCTGAGGGGACCAATGTAGCGTGGATTTAACTTTCCACGTTTTCCAAAGCGTGCTACCCCTTTCCAGGGTGAAACCTTCAATAACACCATCTCTCCGACTTGGAAGTCCACGTGCTTCCGGTTTGGATCCGCGTAGGCCTTTTGCCTGTGGCGAGCGGCTTCGATGCGTTTAAGAATTTGCGCGATCTTATCTGTCGTCTCTTGGACGATCTCGGGACCAGCAAGCTGCCTATCACCTGCGTCAGACCAACATAGTGGTGATCGGCACTTGCGTCCGTATAGGGCCTCAAATGGCGCGACACCAATACTGGTGTGGTAGCTGTTGTTGTATGAAAATTCGACCAAAGGTAAGTGTTTATCCCAGCTACCGCCTAAATCCATAACACATGCCCTCAGCATGTCTTCCAACGTTTGTATTGTTCGCTCGCTCTGGCCATCAGTTTGCGGATGGAATGCAGTGCTCAGATTCAATTGTGAGCCAAAAGATTCTTGGAAAGATTGCCATATTCTTGACACAAATCTTCCGTCTCTATCAGAGATGATCGAGAGTGGTACTCCATGACGTGCTACGATCTCTCTCAAGTAAATTTCCGCAAGTTTACTAGTACTGTCTTTCTCCTTGATCGGCAGAAAGTGTGCGGATTTTGTTAGGCGGTCAACTATCACCCAAATCATATCATGGCCTCTTGGCGTTCTTGGCAGTTTCGTAACAAAATCCATTGAGATTTGTTCCCACTTCCACTTGGGAATCTCAGGTTGTTGCAGAAGTCCCGAAGGCTTCTGGTATTCTGCTTTGACTTTAGCGCACGTTAAACATTTGCTCACGTAAACAGCAACGTCGCCTTTCATCCTAGGCCACCAATAGTAATTTTTGAGATCTTGGTACATCTTATCCGATCCAGGGTGGATAAAGTACCGTGACTTGTGCGCTTCGTCGAAAATAACTTCCCTTAATCCACCAAACAGAGGAACCCAAATCCTTTTCTCAAAACATAACGTTCCTTCCTCGTTTGGTACCAAAAGCTTCTCCATTCCACGGAGATATTCTTCCTCAAGGTTTCCCTCCTTGAGAGCTTCCTTTTGTGCAGCACGAACGCGTAAGGAAAGATCGGTTCGTATGATCATTTCCAAAGCCCTAACCCTTATGGGCTTGATTCTTTCTTTACGACTTAGGGCATCGGCGACTACATTCGCCTTCCCTGGATGATATTTTATCTCGCAGTCGTAATCGTTCAACAATTCAACCCATCGTCTTTGCCTCATATTTAACTCCTTCTGGTTAAATATATGTTGTAGGCTTTTGTGATCTGTGAAAATTTTGCACTTCGTACCATACAGGTAGTGTCTCCAGATTTTTAAAGCGAAAACCACTGCGCCAAGCTCTAAATCGTGGGTGGTATAGTTCTTTTCGTGTACCTTCAGTTGGCGCGATGCGTAGGCAATAACCTTTTGGCGTTGCATCAACACGCAACCCAATCCTTGACGCGATGCGTCGCAGTATACCACAAAATCGTCGGTACCTTCCGGTAGAGCTAAGATTGGCGCGTTGCAGAGCTTATCTTTCAATATCTGAAACGCTTCGTCCTGTTTGATTCCCCAATCAAACGTCTTGTCTTTCTGCGTGAGGAGCGTCAAAGGTTGAGCGATTTTCGAGAAATCCTCGATGAACCTTCGATAGTAGCCAGCCAAACCCAAGAATTGTCGAATCTCGGTTGGCGTTGTAGGCGTTTCCCAATTCTTAATTGCCTCGATCTTTGTGGGATCAACATGAATTCCATCCCCATTAACCACATGTCCAAGAAACTGGACTTCGCGTAGCCAAAACTCGCACTTAGAGAATTTGGCGTACAGCTGTTCCTTCTTTAGTAGCTCCAATATGGTTCTAAGATGTTGTTCGTGTTCAGCCTTCGTCTTTAAGTAAATCAGGATGTCGTCGATGAATACAATCACGAACTTGTCTAAGTATGGCTTGCAAACTCTATTCATTAGATCCATGAATACCGCAGGTGCGTTTGTCAAACCAAATGGCATAACGAGGAACTCGTAGTGTCCATAACGAGTTCGGAAGGCTGTTTTCGGGATACTTTCCTCCTGTATCCTTAATTGGTGGTATCCAGATCGAAGATCGATCTTAGAGTAACAGCTTGAGCCTTGAAGTTGATCGAACAGATCGTCGATTCTTGGCAGAGGATACCTGTTCTTGATCGTCAGCTTGTTCAATTCTCTGTAGTCAATACACATGCGGAAACTTCCGTCCTTCTTCTTGACAAACAAGACCGGAGCTCCCCAAGGCGAGAAGCTTGGTCGGATAAAACCCTTGTCTAACAACTCTTGAAGTTGCGTCGACAATTCCTGCATCTCAGACGGAGCAAGTCTGTACGGTGCCTTAGCCACAGGCGCGGCGCCTGGAACTAAGTCAATGTGAAACTCCACTTGCCTCTGAGGTGGCAGTCCAGGTAAGTCTTCTGGGAAGACTTCGGGATACTCCCTTACGACAGGGATGTCTTCGATCCTTGGCTCGGCAGCCTTCTTGTCCACGATGTGCGCCAGAAAAGCAACACACCCCTTCTGCAAACACTTCCTTGCTTTCAAACAGCTGATAATCCGCAACGGCGTCTCACGCTTCTCTCCATGAACAACAATGGTCTCACCATCCTCGGTTGGAATACGAACAACCTTTTCGTGGCAAACTATCTCAGCTTTATTGCCCGATAACCAATCCATTCCTACTACCACGTCGAAACTTCCCAATTGGACTGGTAGTAGATCCAAAGCAAACTCACGTTCTCCTAATTCAATCACACAGCCTCTGATAACATCATTGGCTTCTACCAACTTTCCATTAGCCAATTCGATTGCGTAGGGAATGTCTAACTTATTAGCGGCTAGCCCAAGTATATTCTTAAATTCTAGTGATACGAAGCTATAGTCGGCACCAGTATCAAACAGAACAGATGCATAGCGTTGATTTACAGGGAACGTACCAGTGACAACGTTGTGATCCTGGCGTGCTTCCCGTGCACCGATCTGGAACACCCTTCCACGGGCTTGGTTCAATCCCGGGCAGTCCCTCTTGAAGTGCCCAACGTCACCGCAATGAAAACATCCTAATCTTTTTCCACTTCCTGCACCATCCCCAACTGGCGGGTTGTTTTGATTGGCAGTTCCGGCTTGATTTGCATTGTAGCCTTGATTATTCCCTTGTGGGCGATTTCCCAAACCACCACGATTATCGTTTCTATTCATATATCCTCCCTGGCCTCCCCGGCCCGCACTAGCCCAGCAGGATTCCTTTGAGTGGCCCGGTTTTCCACAAGATTCGCAAACTTTCACGTTACAATGGCCAGTATGGTGGCGTTGGCAGTTGTTGCATTTGGGCTGGGTGCCCTGGTACCCCTTTCCTTTCTTGGCACTGCCAGTTGATTTTCCTTTCTTTACTGCCATACTGACGCCTTGTTTGAAGTTCGAAAACTTCCTTTTGTTATCTCCTGAGGACTCAACGTGAGTCTCTGTCTTCTTTGCCTTGACTTCATCAAACTTGTTTAAACGAATCGCCTCCTCGGTGAGAGCCACGCTTAAATCGATGGCTTCAGTGATAGTTGCTGGTTTGGAGGAGGTTACCATGCTTATTATTTGGGGAGCCAAACCCCAAATGAAGCGCTCGATTCGCTTGTATTCAGGCGTAACCATGTAAGGAACCACTTGAGATAAGTCGTGAAACCTTTGGACGTATTCCGCAATCTTTGGCCCATCCATCTTTAAGTGCCAAAATTCAGTCTCCAACCTTTGAATTTCTGCGCGTGAACAGTACTTTCGGCGCATCAGTTCTTTCAATTCGGCCCAAGTCAGGGCGTAGGCGGCAGCTTCGCCTAGAGTTTGTACTTGTAGGTTCCACCATGACAGGGCTCCGTCTAGAAACAGCCCTGAAATGTACGTGACTTGTTGATCCTCAGCACACTTGCTCATGCGTAAGACGGAATCGGTTTTCTCAGCCCAGCGGGTAAAGGCAACTGCACCTCCTGTGCCATTGAAGTTAACTGGTTTGCAGTCTAAGAACTGCTTGTAGGTGCATCCTGCACGTATGTTAAAACATGTGGTTGGCATTAGCATCACCGCTAAAATCTCCAACTAGTTCATGGTAGGTTCGAATGGCGTGGTATTACCGTGAGGTGGATTGTTATTGCCTTGATTAACACTTCCGCTCCCTCCTGGCTGAGAAGCTGCGTACTGTGCTATGGCAGCTGCAATGACTTGCTGTAGCTCTGCCTCATTAGTAGGCATTGGCATTGGCGTAGGGCGTTTTGGCGGCATCTTCTAAAAGATGTTACACATAGGTTAGGTCATAGCGAGTGAAGTGTACGTATGCATTCAACAATACCAACACATAACATCTCATGTTATTAACAAGTCAATCACATAACCTCTTATGCTATAGGACATAAACTATTGATTAAACATCGCATGTGATGAGAATACTGCGATTGTATTGCCACAATTCGAGACCACAATGTAAAGCTTACAAGTACACCACTATATCATACTACATCAATGACTTAGTAGGGGACGACCCTAGACAAGTCGTGCGATCACTGGACATGTTCAGGAGTCTCTGGTTCGTCCATTCTCAAATTCCAAGACTCCACGTCAAGTTTCTGAGTTTCAGTCCTAAAACAACATTTCTTCTTAATCGTTTCCTTGAGCTCGTCCCAGCTCAGTGTATAAGCAGCGTCTGTGCCAAGGGTCTGAACCTGGAGGTTCCATTAAGAGAGTGTGCCATCTAGAAATATCCCCGAGATGTAGGTAACACTCTGTTGGGGCGAACAGTTACCCATTCTTAGAATGGAGTCGGTCTTCCCGGACCAGCGAACAAATGCAACGGTGCCTCCTGTTCCATCAAAGTTCAAAGGCTTGCAGTTCAGGAGCTGTTTATAGGTGTAGCCAGTTGGAGGGTTATCTCCAGTAATGCCATCGTTGTACTTAGAGTGGAGGGCTTCATGTCGTGCATTTATCTGTGAGATGCGTTCTTGCAGCTCGGCTTCTGTCCTTGGCAATGTACTGGTGTTTGTGTCACGCCTGGGTGACATTCCCTTTTTGTCGAAATAGCGTGAAGCGGGTTGGACAATGTTTCAATTGTCTATGGGGTATATACATAGCAACGTAAGCCATCATGTAATCACCCCATTTCACTCGCAAATATACTCACTGTATAAGTGGGGAAAATAAATTCCTGAGCCTTCACATAGGCTTGTCAATTTGGCTTGTTGCTTGTAATAGAATGAACTCGAGGCTACATCGTCTAGGTCATTTGTGTTTAAGTTATTTCCTGCTGCATTGGTTATCATCCGCTTGACCTGCAGAGTCCACCAGGATTCCTGTGCACCACAAATCGTTATTACGTGGGCCCCCGTAATAATAAATTGTCTTGCACAGTTACCCCAAATTTTCTCTCATCCAAGCAGATGATCAATCAAGGAGCAACAGCCGGTGCATTGGCATGAACAGGGTCATACTCCAATGCGGGGTCAGGAGCAACGCCTGGCTCAGGGGCCATGGTTAGCTTCGAATCAAAAACTTCATCTCAAAATCAGTTGGATCAACAATCACAGGGGTTACAGGGTCCCCCAAGGGCTGGTCTAAGTGCATGAACTCAATGTCATGGTCTGGATCAACACCAGGCGGAAAAAACGGAATTGTCCTCATTATCGCGATCAAACTCAAATCTGTGTGCGGGATCCGGTGCAGCTGATGATGCCATATCAGGGTCGGCGTCGTGTAAGTGGTGCTGCATTCCCTGTATGTGCGAAGGTGCGGATGTCAGAGACTCAAATGAGTCTGGGATAGGGGAATGGACATGAGTTCCCCCTACAGGAGCGTCCGCATGCAGTAGTCTAATACCAGCAGCAATAGGGCCTCGCCCTCATGTGGGTCCTCCTCTTAGTAGTTCGACATCGTCTTCAGAGACAACGTCGGGGGCATATCAACAACGAGATAAGCGGCAGGGGGGCAAATTCCCAACAAGGTAGCCATTAGTAGGCTCTGCTACGACTTCAGGCAGCGCACAGAGGGCTGAGAGTCGTCGTTGTCTGTGCCGGTAGTATCAGAAATGTACACCTCGTGCTTTGATGATCTATGTCGTCTGATACTATGGTCATGGGATTTGTAGTGTCCGTCTTTCTAGTACTTGATGAAAGCATGACGTTTGTAACCCGAACACATATACGTATAATAATCAATCATATAGTCATATAAACATGTAGTCACCACGTAAACATTCAAATCATCCTTCTAGTCCCACTAGCCAACACTTCTAGTCCCACTAGCCAACACTTCTAGTCCCACTAGTCAACACTTCTAGTCCCACTAGCCAACACTTCTAGTCCCACTAGTCAACACTTCTAGTCCCACTAGTCAACACTTCTAGTCCCACTAGCCAACACTTCTAGTCCCACTAGCCAACACTTCTAGTCCCACTAGCCAACACTTCTAGTCCCACTAGTCAACACTTCTAGTCCCACTAGCCTCCTACCTCAGCCTCCCAGACTGAGTCTAGAATAATAAATAAAATGTGCTCAACATTTGTTTGTAAAAAGTTGTGGATCTGGACTTAAGTGGTATGCAGAAAAATGTTTTCGTGAGAGCCCTAGTGATCATAGTCTAGACTCGAGACAGAATCCTAGTTCGCTATGATCAGAGCTCTGATACCAAGCTGTCACACCCTGGCTTTGCGGAAGCGTGGTTAATTTTGGTGTGACTTCTTAATACCATAGCTTAACCATAACAAGCTATATGAATTTAAAAACCATGCAAGTCATCCATTAAGTTTGAAAATATCATACAATACCATTGTTTTAACCAACAACCATAACCTTGTTCAACAACCTTACAAATTAAAACATAACATAAACGTGGTTTAGGGACTGTGTCTTGTCCAGGTAAGAGACACATCCCCTAAACCCTGATGACTTCATGACATTATGCAGCGGAAAACGTTCCATACCGTGCCAGATCCGTTTAATTTCCTGAAATACATGTGAGTTGAAAAATCAACAATAATGTTGAGCGAGTTCATGTGTAAGTGAGTATGTAAAACACTTGTGAGTATAAAATAGTTGTGGTATGTAGCAGTTGTAAGAGGACTTGTGATCACCAATGGTTTGCAAGGCCATTAGCATGTCGTGAAATGCAAGTAAGTAAGACACAACCCTAGCCGATTTTGCGTTGGGTACCAAGTCACTCCGGATCCGTTCTGTTAGTCCTCCGAGAGGCCTGTTCTGTTGGACCGGGAGCTGGGCTCGCTACACCCAGATAGATCTACCGCTCGAGTCCCTCGGGGTTCTAACTACCCATTCACATGATCTAAACCTCCTTACGTTATTCATACCGTGTAAAAAGTACTTGTAAACAAAGTAACATGTATTTCACCCCCGCAGTTAAGAAAACTGAAAACAGTTAGAGAAAAGGGGGACATGAACTCACAGTGAATGCGCGTCTCTACCAAGTGTCTCCAATACAGTAAGCTGTGCAACGACCTACAAGTGCTAATTCTATTAGACGGACGGCCGTGCCTTAGCTTTATAGTTCAAGTCTTTGGGAAATAGTTAGACAACTATTTCGTGTTTATGTTCTGTATACACTTGGTAGTTATACTTCTTCCCAAGGATGGGGGTTACAATACATGTGCGTAAGTTACGTTTTAATAATCGTGTGGTAATGTAATTACCGGTGTAACTTATATGTTTGTGGAAGCGTTCGTAAAGTTTTGGAATCAATAACGCTTGTAAATATTATTTTTACTCTAAAATAATATTTATGTATTTTCACAAAATAATCATAAACAGTGTTGTGACAAATATATTTATCACGTTAATCTTTGTGAAAATCCCACCTCCGAATATTTAGTAAAATATAGTGCTGGCGAAATTTATGTTTCGAAAATATGTCGAAAATAGTTCTAACACTTGTTGTGTAAATAAGCCTAAGTGTTAGGTTTTTAGAAAATTTCGCCAGAGTTTCCTCTGTAACTGGAGGTGGCCACGCTTTCAAGCGTATCATTTTCTTTTAACAAATCAATACAACAACCTCTTTATTCAATCAAACAATTTCCGACACATCAAACTAGTCGACAAGTATGTAAATTTGCATGATCGCATGAACTTGTAGTTTTTCCGCATCTATAATGTAAATCCCCTTTATATATGTAGATCTTTATATAAAGTAACTTCAATCTTGTAAAAACCTCGTTTTTAGAGAAATCCGTCTTTACAACTTCTAGTTATTTTTCCCAAAAATAGTTATTTGTCGGATCTTTTCATTTCACAAGTGTCTACACACTTGTGGTTTATTAAATCATATTTATTAGTGTAAGATCCATCTTTAGAAAAACATGATTTCTTTAAAGTGTGGTCTTTCAAAAATACCACTTGCGGATGCGTAGATCCGCTAGTTTTAAACACCATTGTACCGGTTAAATCACTTTTACACAAGTAAAATTCTTTTACACAAGTTCATGCTCTAAATGTGGTAGTGGTTCACCTTTAACCCTTGTATCTTTCAAAAATGAGCTTATGTGATGATACGTGATTTTACAAAGTCGGGTTAAACGGAGATTCGCGCTACCACATCATAGATCGGGTCTAGATAAACACGAATTTCAAATACTACGACTTTTACACAAGTTATATGCTATTAACCTCCATTTTTGTGATTTTAGTAGACTTTAAAGTTTCAAAACGCATGTTTATGATATTTAACCGACGAAAGCTCTTTTAACCACCTTAGATAAGCGTAAAAACAAGTTTTAAACAATATACCTCTAGCTCGGGGCTAGGGAAGAATCGTGACGAAAACGGGGTGGATAAAAGCCAACGGTTGAGGTCCTTCGTGTTCCGCTTGCACCAAAGCTCCTAAAACGTGACCTTGGATGTGTGTATGATGTTGGAATGATAAAATCAAAACTTGAAAGTATGGTGGTGATGTGGGGTGAGTTCGGCCGAAGGTGGGAGAGACAAGAGGAGAGTGTGAGTTGGATGATAAGTGAAGTGATTATGTCCTTGAGATTAGTGGGGTTATTTATAGACAAAATTAGGTGTTAGTAACCTTTGGATAATATGTCTCAAGGATATTAGACATAATCTAATTTAATAATAGATCTTGTACCTTGGTGTCTCCTTGGTTCATGGGGCCGGTTATGGCATGGGGTGGGGGTTGGTTCGATTGTAAGTAGTAATTAGGGAGGTTAGTTATGTTAAGTAGGGTTAACTAAGTACTTAACTTAGTTTGTTGTATGTTATGCGTTATGACGGGTGTTAGGGTAATCAGGGACCCTAACTGGCTCAGAAAAATATAAATTGTGAAAATATTAATATTTTCATGTCCCGGGTATAGTCCGGGTGTCCGGTTGGATAGAAATCCGTTAAAGTGTTTCAAAGTGTCGTTATTACATTTTTAGTGACACATTTTGTTTTCCCGACACTTTAGAAAGTGTCTAGTGTTATTTTCTCCTGTTCTGGCACTTTACTAGTCAGCTAGAAGCTGGTTTATTTATTAAAGTGCTGTGTTTGGTACTTAAAGTACGTTTTTGGCACATCCGAATCAGTGTATCTTATTCCTAGAGACGCGGTAACACAACCCTTATATCCTACACTCACTACCAGTGTAGCCAAAATATATGAGGCTCTTAACAGGCCTTAGAGGCAGTGTCTGCCTGATGCTGGTTATATCAGCATGTTCACTGTGTACCCGTTTAGTGCTACTGTGCTTTTTGTGCATCATGTTTGTCACTGAGGTGCCGTATGTAAATAATGTAGTGACAGCAATTAAAGTATGATGCAAGTGAGTGCATGTATCATTATGCAGGTAGCAGTTTATCAGCTAGTTTCAGTCAAGCACAGTAATCAAGTAGTAATTAATCAGTAATTAAGTTGTACGGATACCTGGTTTAGTGCGGGTTGTCACACTATGTTGTTGGTATTTGGCAGTATGCGCGCTATACTGCGCGGTACGCGCTTAAAATCGCAAAAATAGGGATTTATGCGTTTTTATTTATTTTATCATTCTAAAGTGATAAACTCATCAAATTATTATTAAAATGTTTATCAGTTGCCTTGACAGGCTGTGTTGACAGTATTTTGTCGGTATACGCGTTACATCGCGCGGCACGTGTTTAAACTCGAAAAATAGAGTTTCTTAGCGTTTTAATTTATTTTTCCTCACGAATATAATTAAAATTACTATTCTAATCATAACCGACTATTTTTAGGATTTTAACACTGATCGGGTGGTCACCGATGTTCGTTTCGCATTTTAACCGTTACGCGATAAGCGTTTATCTTACCATTGCCAACATAATTTTTATCAAAGTTTAAATTTACCAACTCATTAAATTTCACATATAAACATCATAATCAGTGAAATATGGCCCTATTACCTATTTACAACATGTGCTACAATTGTACGGTACGGCCTGAAAAGCCGGGTGTCACAGTCTCCCCCTATTTAGGAAATTTCGTCCCCGAAATTTTTACTCTACAGGTTTTGTTTTCATACTGGGTGAAAACAGCAAAACCAGGTTAAATGAATATAGTCTTGTAGTTTCTGCGAGAAACTTTGATTCTTACAAAGAATCTTCGTAGACCTATATTACATACACTCTCAATTCCTAATCTCACATCTCAACGCTCTCCATCCTGATGGTAGCTTGAGCCTATAAGCGACTGGTCCAACTCAAGATGGGTTCTCGAAAGGACTAAGTCAATGTGGCTTAGCTTTACTTTCCTCTGCTAAACCTACTAGTATCTCTCTCAAGATAACTCCTTGGTTCGCACATGGGCATGTGCGTCGTCGATGAGTACTATCGCGAATTCATCCGATTAGGGTTCCCATACCCTGTTCATGAGATCCACGAATATATAAATGGCGCATTAATTTAGTCAAAAGGCATGACTAATAACTCGTAATGGCCATATCGTGTTTAAAAAAAACAGTCCTCAACATATCTTCGTCAGCAACCCTCAACTGATAATATCCTGATCGTAGATCGATCTTCATGCATCAGCTGGATCCCGGTAACTTGATCGAACAAATCGTCAATCCTCAGTAAAGGGTACCGATTCTTGATAGTCAACTTGTTCAGCTCTCTGAAATCCTCTCACATCCTGAAGGATCCATCCTTCTTTCTCTCAACAAAACAGATGCGCCTCAAAGCGAAAAGCTTGATCGAATGAAACCCTTGTCCAGTAGCTCTTGAATCTGACTCGACATTTCTATCATTCTCAAACGGTGCTTAATATATCAGGAGATTTTGTAAACGGGTGCAGCACCGGGTGCTAGATCGATCCGAAATTCGATCTGTCTCGCAGGGGGAAATCCAGGTAAGTCTTTTTAGGAAAACTTCTGGATAATTGCGAACAATAGGAATCTCTCTGGTATTCCTACATTCGGCTTTCGTATCCACCACGTTAGCTAAGAACGCAGGATAGCCCCTTTTGCAACCACCTGAGCATCCTTATAAAACTAACAACTCTCAAACATCAACACTCAACACTCGAAACTCGACACTCGACTCGGTTGGTCTTCACGAACAATTACCACCTTTCCATCATCAGAACGAGGTATCCCTGCTTCATTCTTGGATAATCAATCCATCCTCACCTCCGCATCAAGGCTCCCCAGCTCCACTAGAAATATACCAACACTAGAACTACGATCACCTAACTAAATACGGTAACAACAGCAAGATCGTCTCATGCTTTCCCAGCACTCGCCTCAACGGCTTTGCCCTTAGCATCCTGACCCTTCAGTTTCAGACAATCTCTCTCTTGAGATGTCCTTGCTCACCACACTCGTAGCATCCCTCGAGCATAACTCCATCCAATGTACTATTAGCATAGCACTCGCGAGTCATATGTCTAGTCCGTCCATATCTAGCGCACTTCCTCCACTCATCCTCGTGATTCTTCTTCTCAGAACCACCCCTGCCATCCCTGGCATTATCCTTTCCCGACTCTCTAGGGTTAGCTACACACACTTTCTCCAATATGCGTTCCTCACCACGCTTCTCATTGGTACCTTTCCTCTAACTCTCAGAATTTTGCTTTCGCGAATCCCTAGATCTAGGCTCGGAATGCGGAATTATTTGAATAGTCGATCCGCTGTGATGGTCTGACATCACGCATACCATTGCCACGTCATTGCATAGGGTACCAGTAAATGATCTTGGGTTACAACCCTGGATTGTTTTGTGTGTACATCTATGTACTATTCACAAAGTTAATGAAAAATCAGAATTACGCTCCGATTATATCATAACACAGGAACTACTAAAACTTTTCGATCATTACATCACCTGAAGGGTCTCCGATTCTGTGTCCCACCAAACCATGCCCATGAGTATCACTCCACGTTCCTGGCCAATATTTTGGTTAGCATCGCGCTGTTCCATGGCAGTATTAACGTGTTGGGCTATGAGTTATGCCAACTCTTTTGGGGTAAAAGGTAGTCTAGAACCCTGTCTCGCTTTTGGCGGCATTTCGTCATTTCTATTATTTACAACAATAATAATCACATAAGACAATAACCAAAATAATTCAATCACTGAATGGTAGTGGACGAAACATTGCGCATGCATAATATCCACACATTAATGAGAACAATTTTTAAACCAAAAGAAACACATTCGATATTTATACCAGAAATTACAAAGCTTGTTTTTAGTACAAAGACTAATCAAAATTTGGGATGTCTACATTAACACCCTCAACAAGCCTATATGAAATTTCCTCCTAAATATCTGAAAATTTGGCATGCAAGCCATAAATAGGGTTCATCAAATGAGACATACAAAACAAACAACAACTAACGCTTCAATCCCTGGAAGTCCAACATCTCCCTAACAAGCTCTTCTAGTTCATCATAATAGTCCATCTGTCTCTCTAAGTCCTTCATCGTCTCCATGCCTCCTCGTAACGTGGCGAACTGACGATCACAGTGAGAGTGATTGACCCGACCCCTTTTTGCCTCTTCAAAGTGGACGCTGTCTCAACTCTCGAAGTCGATGCGATCTCTCTAATGGGCCGAGTCCTCTTCCTATGACAAGTGTAGACTAAAAGAGGTGTAGCAAAATACGTGACTCGAATAGCAGAACAAGCGATTCTGTAACGACGGGCGAAAGAATCTCAAGTGTAGGCTCGACATTATCAATGAGCAGGTCTAATAATGGTTCTATAGGCCGAGACGTGACATATCGTATCCGTACAAAGTGAGTGTGTGATCAACGTGAATAGTAACACATAAGGCCTAAATAAACAGAAAATCACGTATGCACATAAACACATAAGGGTTTTCATACATGATAAAATTTTCGCATTTATTTAAAAATCTAGGCTTCGAGAATTTTGGACTTTAAATCTCAAAATTCTTTTGTTGAAGTCTAGTGTTTTTCTCCGAAAACATCTAGTTCGCTAACAACCAATGGCTCTGATACCAACTTCTATCACCCCCCAAAAACGTCGCAGCGGAATATAAAACGTAGTGGTGACGGAAGCTGGTGCCCATTTCTATCTTGATGTTTGATGCATTATAGTGTTGGTCATATCAACTTAATTAAAACATAAGTTTTAAGCATGATATCCCATACATGACACAACCGTGACATAATTAAATTGTCTTTGATCCTTATGGATCTTATTACATTTGTCCCAGAAAATTTTAAAATTAGTCCAATATATTTAAGTGACAAAACATGCATCAACAACCACAAGATACGCCATAATTCCCGAAGCCGAGCTCAAGTACCTGTAGAACACGTTAAAATCAAGTGTCAACACAAAGGAAGGTGAGTTCACTTATTTATTTACTAATAAATTTTATTCCAAGGAAAACTTTCTGTTTAGGTGTTTATTTGAAAACATCTATGAAATTTTAGAAAGTCCATTTTACTTCCTTAATAAAATCCATGGGCCTTCCATCGGTTCATTACTCCGACAATAATAGTACTGCCCAGGTTTTGTATATTAAACTATAGTGTCAACTTTCAGACTCGTATGTTAGCTAGACGATACGCACTATATATTAACCATGTAGGGATAATCAATGCTAGACAATAAACAGAATCTTAATTCGTCGTTTGACATTGACACGGGGCGACCGGTCACGAGGGGGTTGTCAACCCGATAGATCTACCAACAATTCCTCGCGTACCATACTTAACTGATTAAACGACATCATGGGCGCAGGGTTCTTTCTCGAAGAACAATATGATGTCTGCCTCACGTACAATATATATATCCTACTAATATGACAATTTAATATACTACGACTTACGAATTCCCCTGTCACTCAATTGTTGAGACTCAGTCCGGAATTCATTCCCATTTCGTACGGTCTCATTTCTCTTAAGAAATACCGCACTCATCATATTTATTCTTCAAAATCGTTTTACTTCGAAACGTATGACTGATCAAATTCAAATATTTTCAGCGAAAATATACATTGTATATTAAAAGGTATGTTTTATTTCGAAAACATTATTAAACCTTTTTAATGACGTGTTCCACCCCCAAAATATATATAAAACAGTAAAAAGAGGGGTTTAGTGACACTCACCTTTGGGTGGGTATTTTAAATAGCACAATCCCAGAAATTGATTTCTACACGTCCTAATATATATATATATATATATATAAACGATTTTAAATCAATATTCATGACACAAAAATCCTATGTTTCTCCGTTTCTTAGAATTATCACATAACTTTGAGATTTTCTCGAAAAGTTGTCATGTTTGATTATGTTGGCACGTTAGTATATATATGAGTCCATATACATATATTTTTATGATTTTGCGACTCGAACGATTTTATTGGTGACCATTATTGTGTGAACCCGTTAACACTCCCATTTATACGCAATATATCTATGATTTGCACGTAGTAATATATATACATAAATGTTTACATAAATTATCATCGAAACACACGAAATCTTGTTAACTTATCTATTTTGTCATTTTTAAAGCTAATATACATAAAATATCTTATATGTATTAAATTTCATTCTCGACAAACAAGTTATACATGCATAGTCTAAATTTCTCTCTATCAAGTTAACACTTAACATATTTTCACATTCTCATGTTTAAACCACATAATACATTTTATCACATAAGGTTCACTCAAAATTTACCCATACTAGTATTCATTGAAAAATGCGTATTTTAGCGATTCGGTAGCGGTTTCGGGCGTCGGAAGTCACGTATGACTAACCAAACACCAAGTAACTTAAAATGAGTTAAAATACTTGTTTTTAAACTACAAATATCAGTTTACTTACTGATCTAATTCAGTTTTATAAAAATCACTCGAAAAGCCAATTTTTTTGACAGTTTTAACGCATAGTTTTGCGTTAAACGTTACTATAATCATCCCAACTCGAAACGACTTGATATTTTAACACAATACATGTTATTTACTGATTAAAATAGTGGTTATAATCAGGTTAGTGCAGTTTGTGTGTAAGTCACATAAATCATGCGATTTCACGTATTTTACAACTTTTAATGCATCAAGTACAACATGCAAAGCTAGCAAATATTATGACAAAGTTATATGTCACTAAATACTTTAAAATAAATTTATTTTAGTGTTTATAATCTGCTCAAAACTGATTTTTACTAAATCATACACGAAACACATTATTTCACCTATTTTACAAGATTCTAAGCCTCATGTATAACATGCAAAGCTAGCAAACATCATGACAAAATCATATATCACTAAACACTTTAAAATAACTTTATTTTTGTGTTTATAATCTGATTATATCTGATTTATACTAAATCATACTCAAAACACCTTTTTGTAATCATAAATCATCATGCATGTTCAAGTAAATGCATCTAATGCATTCATACAACAACAACATCATCTTTTATGTTCTAATCATGTTCAAGAACACATATACATACACACACATGAAATATTTACACCTACATAAACCTCCAAAAGTTCACTTTCTCATCAAATCCTTTTTTTAAATCATGAAATACTTTTAGATCATTATTTTATGACATTTTTTATTCGTGCATGTATTCTATCATTCAAGAATCATACTATTCATAAATCACTCAACCAAAAATCAAAACACAATTACATCTACACACACATATACCTACGGCTACACACACACACACACATATTCATCCATTTTTATTTAAAAAAAAACCATTTGTTTTTAGATTTCAAGTTTATGTTTAAATCCAAGAACAAGAGAAACTTTTCAAGATTATCAACATCATTCTGAACCAAGAACAAATTTAGAAAATGATTATTATACCTTCAAGGTTCTTAGTGGGTTTTTAACAAAAATGATGATATGGAGCTTGGTTGATGCTTAAAACACCCTAAAATCACCTCTAGATCACCATATGGGCTCATAAACACCTTGTAACGAGTTTAAATCCTCAAGAACAATGTTGGAATTTTTGAAATTGTGATGTTAGATAGGGTGTTCGGCTGATTTCAAGTGAGAGAGAGTAAATGTTGAGTGATTTTTGAAAAATGCTTTGGGTTTGTGAAGATTTGGGGAACATAAGGAAACATTCTTGCATGCACCACCCATTTAGACCATTAGGAGCAAGAGAGAGGAGAGAGAGATGGTTGCATGGCTGCCACCATTCTCATTACACATGTGTATATGAATTTATATATATATATATATATATATACATATATATATGTAATATAAAGTAAAAACTGGTATTTTACTGGATACCGGGTATTTTATCTAGCGTTTTAATCCCGTTTTAGTGCGTTTTAATTTTTTTTAACACTCTATAAAAATAAACTCACCAAAATATTACTGAACAATATTTTATTTGCCGGGACTGGCTATGTTGTTGGTATTTGGCAGTATGCGCGCTATACTGCGCGGTACGCGCTTAAAATCGCAAAAATAGGGATTTATGCGTTTTTATTTATGTTTATCATTCTAAAGTGATAAAATCATCAAATTATTACTAAAATGTTTATCATTTGCCTTGACAGGCTATGTTGACAGTATTTTGTCGGTATGCGCGTTACATCGCGCGACACATGTTTAAACTCGAAAAATAGAGTTTCTTAGCGTTTTAATTTATTTTTCCTCACGAATATAATTAAAATTACTATTCTAATCATAACCGACTATTTTTAGTATTTTAAAATTGATCGGGTGGTCACCGATGTTCGTTTCGCATTTTAACCGTTACACGATAAGCATTTATCTTACCGTTGCCAACATAATTTTTATCAAAGTTTAAATTTACCAACTCGTTAAACTTCACATATAAACATCACCCCAATGGTTGGTGACACCCTTTTGAGTGAGAACAGTGAGAGGCTGCGCAATCTTTGAGAAATCCTTGATGAACCATCTGTAGTAACCCGCCAAACCCAAGAATTGACGGATTTTAATTGGTGTTCGAGGTGCAGGCCAATTCTTGATTGAGTCAACCTTGGATGGATCAACGTGAATCCTATCCATATTAACCACGTGACCTAGAAAATGGACTTCACGAAGCCAGAAGTCACATTTCAAGAACTTTGCATACAGCTGTTCTATTCGAAGAAGTTCCAAAATGAGTCACAGATGACGCTCGTGTTCCTCCTGACTCTTGGAATAGTTCAGGATGTCGTCGATAAACACAATAACAAACTTATCCAAGTAGGGTTTGCACACTCGGTTCATAAGATCCATAAAAACCGCAGGTGCATTCGTCAACCCAAAAGGCATAACCAGAAACTCGCAGTGGCTGTAACGAGTCCTGAACGCTGTCTTGGAGATGTCCTCGTCTCGGACTCTCAACTGGTGATAGCCCGATCTCGGATTAATCTTTGAGTAAAAGCTCGACCCTTGAAGCTGGTCGAACAGGTCATCGATACGAGGAAGAGGATAACGATTCTTCACGGTCACCTTGTTGAGTTCACGATAGTCTATACAAATTCGAAAGGTACCGTCCTTCTTCTTCACAAACAAGACTGGAGCTCCCCAGGGCGAAGAGCTAGGACGAATGAAACCCTTGTCCAAAAGCTCTTGTAGTTGCGTAGACAGCTCTTCTAGTTCTGATGGGCTAAGCGATAAGGTGCACGAGCTATAGGTGCTGCTCCAGGAGCTAACTCAATTTGAAACTCGACCTGACGATGAGGCGGAAGGCCAAGTAATTCCTCAGGGAATACCTCAGGAAAATCGCGTACAACTGGGATATCTTCTATCTTCTTTTCCTTCGTTGCAGTGTCAGTAAAAAGAGCTAGAATAGCAGTGTGGCCTTTTCGCACACTTCTGGGCCTTAAGAAAAGAGATGATGCTCACAACATCACCACTCTTGTCGCCACGAATAACGAGAGGTTCTTCACCAACACGAGGAATGCGGACGATTTTCTCCTTGCAAAGGTTCTCTACTCGATATTGGGATAACCAATCCATCCCAATGACGATGTCAAAACTACCAAGAACGATAGGGATAAGGTCGATAGAGAAGGTTTGACCAGTAAGAACAAGATTACCACCCTTAACTATGTGCGTGGCTTCAAGACTTTTACCGTTCGCTAGTTCTACCATATGCTTGGTGTTTAAGGGAAGTGGGGCACGCTTAATCATCTGACTAACTTTTAAAGACACATAACTAGTATCAGTACCCGAATCGAATAAGACAGAAACATAGAAGTCGTCCAGTAGGAAATTACCCGTCACAACGTTGGGATCGTTCCTTGCATCGCCTTGACTAATCACGAAAACACACCCCCTGGCACCGTTACCCTCATTGTTACCCCCATTGTTGTTCCCATTTCCTTGGTTGTTGTTGTTGTTCTGATTCTGGTTCAGCTGTGGACAGTTTCTCTTGATGTGACCCTCAGCACCACACTGAAAACATCTCTTATTACCCTGCTGTTGCTGCTGCTGCTGGTTTTGTGGAGCTTGTGGCTGCTGTTGACGATTCTGATTCGCAGGATATGGGCTCCTGCAATCCTTTGTTGCGTGACCAAGCTTGTTACATCTATGACAACGACCCTTGTTGCACTGCCCGCTGTGGTGCAAATTACAACGGTTGCACTTAGGTTGATTTCCCTTGTACCCTCCTTGATCTTGATTACCTGAGGATTGTTGACTAGGGCTCTTGTAGTCGTCAGTCCTTCGCTGCTGAAACTGAGACTGAATAGAAGTTGAACCCTTGCTTGAATTTCCATCCCATTTGCGCTTGTTGTCACTAGGAGCATTAGAGGTAGTAGCACTAATACGCTTCGGCAGTCTGTTCTGCTTAGCTGCCTGATCAGTGAGACGATAGGATAGTCGTATGACCTGCTGAATCGTAGGGAGGTTAGCTGCAGTCACATGGCTCTGAATCTCTGGCACTAAACCCTTGAGGTACAATTCGATACGTTTAATAGGAGGATCCACCATAGTAGGACACAATGTAGCCAATTCGTTCGATCTCTTCGTATAGGCCTCAATTTCAGACCCCGTCATCTTCAAGTTGTAACTCCACCTCTAGCTTGTGAATGTCGTCGCGATGACAGTACTCCCCTTTGATCAGGTCTTTGAATTCGTTCCATGGGGTGGCATTAGCAGTTGCCAACCCTAACATTTGAACCTGTGCGTTCCACCAAGTTAAGGCAGCACCTTCGAGTGTTCCAGTAGCAAATTTTACCCTACGAGCCTCAGGTCATTCACACATCTCAAAGACAGACTCGATCCTCTCGAACCAGTGGAGAAGACCTACAGCTCCTTCTGTACCACTGAAGGTACTAGGTCGACAGTCCATAAAGGTCTTGAACGTACACACGGGAGGTTGAGCATGCTAACCTCCTGCAGGGGCTGCTGCGAGTGCCTCAGCAACTCGTTCGTTGATTAGAGCCGTTAGCTGGGCTTGAGTCAAGTTCAGGCGTCCACTCATGATCTTCACATCAAAGGAAACACATTGAGAATGGTGTCACGAAAGTGCGAAGGTATGAGATGATAGAGGAGAGTAAGCACACAGGATTCAAGCAACAGTTGTTACACTAAATAAGCATACCATGATCAATGCACTACTTAAACTAGCAGGCAAGCAATACAATTATAAACCATATCACCTATTGTATTGAGTCTTGCACGTGGAGTGAAGTATCGTTGTGGATCGTTGAGCACTGTACAGGTTATAGTCTGGTTTTGTTAAAAATCTTTTCCCTTTTTAAAACCAAGTTCACTATAACCAATGGCTCTGATACCAATCTGTCACACGCCCAAATTCCACAAGCGGAGTATCACCGCAGGGAGCGTGACATGACCAGGATCCAGCCACCAATCATATTGAACAATGTAATTAAATAAATAAGAGTCCAACCACACAACATAATTGGTGTTCAAAACAAGTTAATCAAATTCAAGTATCAGCGGAAGCATAAAGTTTAAAACCAAAGTATAAGTTTAAATGTTCATAAAGTTTAACATGGCACACAACGGTCCATGTCCCACAACGACTCCTGCTCCCTTGTAAGCTCCAGCTAACATCTAACGACCTGCAAGGCATGTAACAATGAGTTAACAACAAAGTTGAGCGAGTTCACAATTGGTTGTCCATTTTAAAATTGTTCCAAAAACCATAAGTTCTTTCGAAAACCATGAGTTAACCAATTCCTTGTTTCCTAAACCATAACCAGTGGGGGCTACCCCATGTTAACCACTAGACCCAATACCATATCGACAACTGACTGGAGTCATGTTTATGTACCCTACGTTAATGTCTATCATCATCGACTAAGTGCCCAGATCCATTAGTCCACTCCCGTCCTCTGCGGCACAGTGTGAGGCTTGTCAAACCTAATAGCGCTATTTAACTAATGACCCACTCTCCATTGGACCAACGATTAAGTCGATATAAAAATGAGGGACTTCATAATAGAGTTTTGTCTAGTAAGTTATATGTTGTCATTCTTCATATGGAGAATGGAGGTACAAATTCTACCCAAGGAGAATACGCAGGTTTAATGTTGTCATCCTTCCCATGGAGGATGGAGGTACATATTCTACCCAAGGAGAATATGTAGGTTTCGTTTTAGTTCTTAACCCATTCCCAAACCACCGGGAATCCCATGCCTTATAGAAAGTGTGAACTCACCTTAGGTTAGCTGGGAAGATACACGAAAAGGTCACTTGAGCTATATGTGGTCAACCACGTCCTAACATGGTTACCATACAAGTCAGTCTAGGTTCAAGTAGTGCACATAAGTTTTACACATAAACTAACAGGTTACAACACGTAATGATCATGGCAAACATATTCAACACGTTAACAGCCAAGTACATATCATCTCCGAACTTGTGCGACTCAAATGATTGGGCTCGCACAAGTTCAATGGCCCAACAGCCTTGTGCGATTCACTATTTGATGCCCAATAATACCCGGCCCAATTTGTTGTGCGTCCAGCACAACTTGTGCGACTCACAACGGGTTGTGCGACTGAAACGACCCGGCCCAATAACATAAGCAACCCAACATGTACACGGCCCAAACAAATAAACAGAAATCAATTTGTGCGGTCCATTTAGTCTTGTGCGATCCAAGAATACTTGTGCGATTAAGTTTTGGTCTTTAAGGCCCAAAATCATAATAAGGTTTAAACGGTTGTGTGTGGCCCAAGGCTTGTGCGATCAGCACCGTCTTGTGCGATCAGCACCGTCTTGTGCGATCTGCTTCGCCTTGTGGGATCATGCATAACTAAACGATACACTGTGCTTTATTGGTTGTACCCATCTTGTGCGACTGGACTTGTACGACCGGGACTTGTGCGATCAGATCAGATCTTGTGCGATCTGATCTTGTGCGACCTACAAGCTTGTTCAATTTGTTACGTGATTTTCCTAAAATCATGCAATCCATCCTAACAGTTTCCTAATTCACATCCCTTCAATCAAATCACCACTAACAGTTTCTATCTCTACAATATTCGATCAAACTAGGGTTTTAACCTCAAATCCTCTTGAACCCTAATAATATTCAAAGCATAAACAACAACCTGTAACATTGAACTACCCGATTAATGGTTTCAAATCATCATGCAATACTTTATGTTTGACCATACAACTGATTTGCATACACATACATACAGCCGATTCATTACATTCATTCGGTTCTTACTATCTAGATCAACATCAAAGCATCTATCAATCCCTATGGTGATCGAACAGTTTGTTTATCAAAGGCTTTGCTAACATAACACTTTAAACATCAAATAACACATAGTCACTCGATCAACAAACATCAATCATATCCAAAATCAAATAATGATATAACACTAACCGGTTAGAGGGTAGAACAAGGATGATCCGAATAAAGAAAGCTTCGAGAGAAGGGGATGTGATGTCGTCGGCTTCGAGAGAGAGGGAGGAGAGAACTAGGGTTTGGTGTGTGTTGTGTTTTGCAAGTAATGAGGAGTATACTCCCTCCTCATGAGGTTATACGCAACAAATGGAATGGGCCGAACCCCTTACGGGTTGCCCTTGTGGTTCGAGTGCAAAGAGTGTGGCCCAAAAGGGCTTGTGCAATCAGGTTAAGGTTGTGAGGTTGGGTTCGTGTTGTGCAATCATATTACATATACGCACATTACACAATCCACATAAAAGATAAAACATATATTCAATTAAAACCAGATAGTCACATAATCACATAACGCCCACACTGGTTACATCAAAGTATAAAGAAAGGTTATGAAATACGAGTTCTCACAGTTTGAGGATGAGGACTGCATTTAAAAACATGACAAAATTATTATTATTATTATTATTATTATTATTATTATTATTATTATTATTAACAACATTGATCAATGTTATAATAATAATTGTTATAAAAGATTTTATGCAAGTTTTGACTCTCAAAAGGAAAAAAAAATAAAAATACAACAGAGTGGCAAATACAAGTAAACTAGGGCTGGCATATCGTGTCCACACGACCTGTTAAGACCCACGAACAAGCCATGAAATCTTATCGTTTTATATTTTCTAAACACGAACACGAACTTGATAATAAACAGGTTACACAAAACAATCTGTTTGATTAGAGTGTCGTGCTCCGGTCAAAGATAATATTTATATGCCCGAATTACCCTTAACTATGAGTTAGTGGTAGTACGGGGTCGATCCATGAACAGTCTGTGGTTTATGTATGGACGTGATTGATTTTAACGGTTGTCACTATTATGAAGCTTGCAAATGGTTTAAATTGAATGTTTGTTTTTTGAAGAGATGTCTGATTAAAGCAACAAGTTTGTTTTTAATTACTTAACTACGAAAATTTGATCAATTGAGAATTGCACGAAAACTTGATTTATGGATTGAAAACAATAGTGGAGACAAGGTTCACACCCGGTTCGACAACTATAGGACCTAGGGTTACTGCACGTTTTAACTTGGTTTAATTGAATTAGTTCATTAACGGTTTAGAATCATGAGGCTTAGGTGCCGATTGCTATCAATGTACAATACAGACAGCAATGCACTTCGTTACCTCGGACAAGTAAATCCTATCAAAAGATATGGCATAATTGCACATAAACATTCCATAAAGTCAAATCTTATAACTCACTCGACAATTCATGGATTCAAAATAAATGCAAGACAATTATCTAATGATTCAAATGCAATTCAAATTGTCACAAACCAAATATTAAACAAGTAGCAAACCATAG
The DNA here is from genome assembly GCA_030545235.1 of Helianthus tuberosus. NCBI lineage: Eukaryota > Viridiplantae > Streptophyta > Magnoliopsida > Asterales > Asteraceae > Helianthus > Helianthus tuberosus. Next base: position 36,656 of record JARYGA010019130.1, read on the forward strand.
AAATCCTTACAAAAGTCTACACCGGGGTGAAACCCAAAGATAATAGCCGCTCATGTTGAACGAAACGTGATCAGCGGATGATGAGAACTAGAACATTGTCATCTTGAAGCTTTAAGGGTGAGGATGGTGAGGCTTAGGGTTTGTGGTAGATTATGGAGGAGGTTGGATTGTGGATTGGATAATGATGATAATGGTGGTGGATTAGGTTTAGGATCGAAGGTGATGATTTGGATGATTGAGAATGATTCAAGACGAAGGTAGAGGTACTCTTGGCTCCAAGATAAAGTTCAAACCTCACCAAATGCGTAACCCCCTTGAAAAACCCCCAAAATTGGGTTATAACACGTCCAAAGTTGCAAAACAAAAAAAATTCCCGTCGGACACCAGGAGAAGGCGTTACCGACGCCCTCCTGGCGTCGCCGACGCAGCCTAGAACTTCCACTTTTCTGCTGACGCTCTAAACCGCTGCCTACGCCATTTCCAACGATGCAAGGGCATCGCCGACGGCCCTGGTGGCGTCGGCGACACAAAGTGGAAAGTGTCGTTTGCTGTTTTGTTCGTTTCACTTCCCCGTTTGATCCCGTGCGCTCCGGATGCTCCGTATAGCTTCCGAATAGCTCCTTAAACTCCATTAGGCCTGCAAAACACAATTCCAATCAAAAGTAGGCTATTCGAAACTAAAAGCTATGTAAAAATATATAATTAAACATAATAGAACACCGGTATTCGACCACACATCACATCCCCACACTTGTCTTGTGCTTGCCCTCAAGCAAATCTGCTTTTCACTTTCACGTGGGTCAAACATGAAATACAATTCCCATTCTCGAGATTCAAGCTAAGGTCTAATGTTATGCCTGGTTCGTGATTCTCACAATTTTTGAAATATTGAGCAGTAAAGTGATTAATCACATAAAAATGGTTACCCAAGATTAACCCGCCCTTGAAACTAACACATCATACACATTCCTCACAATGTTCTCTCCACTCGGTTTAAAAAGTTAGCTAATTATGATGCATTAGCATGTTTCAAATGATTACTCAAAAAGATTAGAACACATACCCACAGAGGCTTGCAACTCAATCATTCTCCACCACTGAACACGAATACTAAGCACAAGTCAAAAGGTCTTCAAGGGTTGTAACGGGGCTAGGCTAAGGGTATGGGGTAGGATATTTTAAAAGTGGCTAAGGTGATGAAAACTCTATTTTTATTGCAAAGACTACTAAACAAACTAATTACGAACATCCAAATAAAAGGCAATACTTTTCGCCTTTTATTCAACAAACTAACAACACATACTTTTGTGCTTTTTCACAACAATCTTTTGCTATTTTTCATGATATTAATAGAATTTTTGTTTTTGTTTTCAAATATAAACCAAAACTATACAAAACAAACTAGTCCTAACTCCTAAAATCGAATTTTCATCACACAGGTTAAAAATAAAAGGTTTAACGGTCAAAGGCTAAATGGGTTGGTCAAGCGAAAGGTTTAGGCTCAAAGTTGGCGACTAAGGGATTGATTTTGGGTAAGGATAAGATAAATGGTGTAAACAGAAAAGGATTACCTAATGCCTTAATCATTCTTTTGCACGTATTAGGTCTATGGTCTCAAACGCATCAAAAGTTGCAAGTTCTACAATATGCGACTAATGGCACACTCAAACCAAGAAATATATATCAATAATGTGTAAAAGTGGCTCAAAATCTCATGTAAAAGGGTAGGATATGTGATATGCAAGATATATTAGTTTCTTAAGCGGATTATTCCCAAAAAACCACCTGCTAAATACCTGTCATGTTAATAATTTAAACCTGGTCATGACAAAAGACTAAATGGGTTGTGCCATCCCTTATTGACTTAGTTATTTGTGCTTTTTAGATTGGTCGAACAAAGACATTTTGAAAAATTTTTGAAATTTTTCCCCCATCCCCACGCTTGAGATCAACATTGTCCTCAAAGTGTAGTGTTTAAATGAAAGGGTCAAAATCGAACACTTTTTCTCCCCATCCCCACACTAGAGGTCAACATTGTCCTCAATGTGTAAGAATGCGGCTTTTAAATAGCAAAAGGGATGTGACACGACCAATTTCCCAAACTTTACCCTGGTCAATAATATACAAAATACATTCCACTTATTTACGAATTAAAAGAAAAATCAAAGGAAAAGAAAAGTATGCACCTGGTTTGTTCATATTTCATGTGCTCATCGATCCTTAATGCAAATGGTCATCCTCAACGAACATGAAATTACCTAGAAATCTCAACCATCGTGTAGAAGCAAGCTTCTCACAAAAATCGACACCCGTTAGCTAATCCATTTTTATAAAGGTTTACCAAGTCATTTGTTAATTCCTTTTGTTTTTTGTGGAAAAATATTGTATAACAACAGTCCTAACTCACTTTCGTAGGAATCACAACGGCCTTTAGCATATGCACGCAAGCCCTTTAAACGTCCCGATAGCTCGGGAGGACGAGTAGGTCTCGTGAGGGTTATAGGGATCACACACAAAATGCAAACAATTATGAAATGAATAAAAGACACTAAAAACCAAACGGAAGAACAGGAAATAACTAGAAAATTATACAACAACAAAAAGCATACCTCGCCCTTATCTCTGATATTTTTCATTTAGATCCACTAGAGGGTATGGCTGGTAGGGATAACCAGTGAGGGCCGACATTATCTCATGAAAATCATCAAGGGGCCCCTGTTCCCATTCGGCCGGTTGTTGCAGCTGCATCGGGAGGAAACTAGATGCGACTCCTTGGGGCCATCCAGGAGCTGGCTGGGGAGGTCCAGTCAGGACAGGGAGATCTTCATATCTCGTCCACAAGGTAAATTGTTGAAAATCTTACCCCGCCTCAAAATCGCTTTGGTGGCGCTCCTGGTCATGAAGAACATGGGCATTATTAATTGCCATTTGTTGGGTCGTGCCCACCGCCCTCCAACGCCTTTCTTTCAACAGATTCTGTTAAACACACAGGCATTCTTGTTCTTCCTCCCAGGCTTGACTACGGGACAACTCTTGCACCCGGTGGAGTTCTTCTTGTTCCTAGTGGGACTGCTGCAGAGCCCATAACTCCTGTTGCTGAGTTCTCCACTCTTCCTTAACTTTTAACGTTCTTTCCTCTCTTTCTCTCGCTTCACCCATAACCGCGGAAACATTGTCGTAGATGTCTTGCTGTCTGAGGTTATACCCCCTATAGGTTGCTCTCCACCTATTCACCATGAATTGTGCCACATTGTTTGATGATTCATTGTAGCATCGAGCAAACCTTTGTCTTGCGGGCCTATGACCCGCTTCTTCTCCCGCTTCTTCTTCAGTCACTCCTTCCTTCTCTTCATCACCCCCTTCTTCAGGATACTCATGTTGAAACCCCGTGTCCCGATCTACAACTTTATATCTCTCACCAACCGCCTCCATAAAAATATGCGACCCCTTTCTCATTTTTAGAAAATCAAAATCATCAAGTGGTTTAACAGCCCAAAGTGAATTCTTGGGCAGACGGTTTTGTGGTACGATCATGGCACTGATTAATCAGACAAATGGAATCATTTGTCTTTTAATCTATTTTCGAGTATCCTAAATAGTCATCATGGTGATGTGCCGCCATGATAGTTTCGGCTCCCCGGAGTTTCCCCTATCTCCCAACCTAACCGTCACTTTTCCAGCGAAATACTTTGCAAGATCTAGCTTCAACAGACATATGAACCCAGTCATATCGGCCAGTTGTGTAGTTTGGCAACGTCAACTCATGAAGGTTGACTGGATCCGCTTGCACTAGGTTTGATTACCAGAACAGATTGGTGTCATAGTAGTAGTAAATACCAGCACCCACGAATCAAAGTTGGCAATTTGTTTCAATGTGTCGAAAGACATCACCATTGAACCCTTCCTAGTCTCGCTAACTAACCTCAACAAATTGGGACTCTTGTCCAAATTCTCAAGTCGCAAGGTTGACAACCAATCCATCACCGCCTTCAAATAAATCTTTTGAGTCACGCCTTCACACCAATCAAGTACACGCTCCCAACCCAATCTCTCAAATTTTTGCGTAATTCCGATTTGTCAGAATTCTTCAGAGTTCACCAATTGCTCACAAACACAAACTTTGTCTATTGTGCTCTTTATTTGGGCCATTTTATACCTCCATAAATTAACATCTGTCTGTTTGTTGTTGAATTGATGCAGCGGCTTGCTTTGCTCTTCCTCCAATCGGGCCCTAAAATTCTCATCATTGTATTTAGACCAATCCCAATTTTGGCGGAATGACCTATCCTCTATGTTCGGTAGGTTGCATCGTTGCTGCCATTTCACTGGCATACCACCGGATGAAGAAGTCCCCTCATCTGAGGTCTTGGTTCGCTTTCGGCTGGCCATTACTGTAAAACAACAACAATAATACAGTAAATATACTCTCCTAACATCAAACAACTCCAATTAACCTTTAGATGTAAACTAGCCAATTTTAAACTTCACAAGTAGCATATTTTAATCATCTAAAAATCAATTTTTCATGTTAAATACTAAGTTCATAAGACTTCAACAATGTTCAACATCATACTCATGCTTAAACAAATGACCAAGTGAGTCTAATCACATGCCCGCACTTGTTCAATGTTCAATCCTAACCAAATCACATCTTTACCCAAGAATCAAGCTAACATATCACAACTATGTCATAAACAACCTTTTCTTAAACAAATAAGTTTAAAATTTCAGAAGAAATAACATACCACATGATAATCATGCTCAAATTTAAGTAAAGTTCAAACCCTTTGCATTGTAGAAGAAAGAGAACTAATAAGAGATGTAAAACATGCAACTTGAAGAACACCTTTCCAAAACCCGAAAATTGCAGCTCAAAAATCTTGTAAACGAGCAAGATTTAATGAAAACTACTATGAGGGGTTTTGTAGCTATCGAAAAACTACACAAAGTAGGCTCAAGAATCGTTTTATATGGTGAAAGATTGAAAAAGTTATGAGCGGAAGAAGATTTAGGGTTCTTGGAGGTTTGGTGATGAAGATGAAGTGAAAAGTGAAAAGAGAGAAAGTGTTTGGTGGGTATAAAGAGGTTAGAATCAGATTGGCATTCGGGTATGTTTAAAAACGGGTTTGGGTGAGATGGGTTCGCAAATAACAAGCTAATGAAGAAGTTCAGCGTCTGCACTATAGACAACGCGTCGGTGACGCAGGTGTTGGCGTCGTCGACGCCTCCCGGAAATGCCAAACTCCTTAGACACCATATTGCTCTGTCTACGCGACACCCTGGCCGACGCCATTTATCCAGCCGCGTCGACGATGGCCCTTCGGTGTCGCCTACTGTAGATCCTAAAAACAGAGATAACAATGATATCAAACAATCACCAAGGATGGCGGAATCCAAACTTGATGACATTCAAGAAATCACAAGAACACCAAATCACTTTGAACTTTACACACGATTCTATTATTTGAATAAGCAAAACCGTCTGGTACAAAGTTCTTCCACCACTCTCTAGCTCTCTCTAGGAATTCTAATAATGGAGGCACCCACCCTAGTTTGTGAAATAACTAGCTTAAATACCCTAGGTAAGCCTATTCCCCACATGGGGTCCCCTTGGGCTTGCCTGGCCCGCATAGCCTTAGGCATGCCCAAATGACCTATTAAAGGTCCAAAAACTAATATAAACTAACCCAATTAATCCCAGTTCGCTACCATAGCCCGTGGCGTATATTTGATGCGTCAGTCTCACACTTAGGCCTAACAATCTCCCCCTAGACCGATGCATTAAATTGTCTTCATAGCATTAATTCAGCAACGTTTTCAACGGAGTCTATGGTTGTCAGTATGCTGTAGATGTTGTGGAAGTTCTTGACTTCTAAACTCTGAGCACTAGGTCTCTTTCTTCAGCTCTTGTGGTTAGCTTTATACTAGGATCACAATCAGCATCTGCTTGAATGTCTTTGTTAAAAAGAATGCGAGAGGAGGATTCTCGTCAGCTCTTTTCTTTCGCAATTTTTCTCTTTTAAGCAGGTTCATAGGTACTTCTTCAAATGTACTGTCATTGTCAGACGATAACTCGTATCTGGTTCTTCTAACTTAGGTACATTTGTTATTGTGATGCTTCATGCTTTGTCAGTAGCTAACAGCATCTCAAACTTCATCAACCCATGTTTTTTTTATTTAAATCAAGTTCTACACATGCTCAAAAATTCACAAGCAAACATTTCTATGCAACAGAGAAAAGTACCTTATGAACACTTAGTACATCCAAGTACTTGTACTCGGATTTCAAAATTTAAATTCTTTCAACTTTTGATGATCAGTCACTTCTTTAAGAACAGTTAAAGTTTTTAATAAAACAAATAAAACCGTCTATTTTTGGATGTTTGATTTTAAGAAAAACAAGATGCTATATTTAGATTTTTGAATTTTCTAATTTTTAATTTATTTTTAATAAATGAAACATAAACAAAAATGAAGAAACTAACACCAACATTTAATTACAATTGCAATAGGATCAAAATCGCTCACAGGCAGACCAAGGAACACTTTTCAGTGCGAACTTATTCAGACTGGTCTATGCGATTGCCTATATGTTTTTCCTCTTAAACCTAACGCTCAACTTTCAATTTTCAACCTTCTTGATACGCTTAAGGTAATATTATACTATAACACTTGTGTGTCCCATACCATGACAAACCCCCGCGATCAAGGTAAGCACAACGATTCGTCGTAGCGGGCGAGTATACTGAGTCCATCCTTTCTTTTTTACAATGTTAGACTATTGGTGAACAGGTCAGTACTTTCATACAATAGAGTGACCGATGTGTGTCAAATGCAACATATAAATTACATCAAATGAAGCATAAAACTAACCCCTTTTTTAGTACTAATGTTGGAAAAAGTGTGCTTTTGTCTTCCTTTTGTATTTTCAGGACCAAATAAGCTTAAACGAACAAAAGGAACAAATAAGCAGGAAAAACTAACATAAATACAAAGTAAAGGAATAAACGTGACATGCCCGACCCCTCGGCAGCATCTCCAAGAGCAAAAACAAGAAACAGAAGGCTGACCACAGCCCGTGCCCACTAGACACGGGGGCGTTGTCAGATGTCTGCAGAAATGGACAAACCTGTTGAAGTTTCTACGCCCACCACGGGGGCGTGCCTAGCTCAGCACAGGGCGTGGTCAATGCTAAGATTCGCATAATCTTGCAAATCTTGATAGTACAGATACGCTTCTGCACACGGGGCCGTACCCAGTGAACACGGGTCGTGTGGAGCCCAATGCTGACAAATGCAATTAATGAAGGAAGAGAAAAGGGATGGCCATGGGGGCGTGTCCCCTGGACACGGGGCCGTGGTCGGGCTTCTGTTCAGGCTATAAATAGGGGTGTTTGGCTCACTTCAAAGGCATCCCTTGGCAAACCACCTCTCTCCCACTTTGCCACCACTCCACCACCACTACAACTCCCACATCTACCACCATCATCCATCATCCACCTTAGAGAGTGTGTAGTGGTCTCGGGATCCAAGATTGATAGTAAGAGTTCTTGTCAATCAAAGGCCATGTTTGGCTAAGTCTCTTACATCACTTGGTGAACACAAGTCTTTAATGTATTACTTTTGATTTTTAATCTTTTCGCACTTTTTATTTAGTTTTGTATTAATGACTTTAATAACTAGTTTCTTATGTTGAAGGTGAAACTTCGTTATCATTTGTCCGTGGTGCCTTGGCATTACTTTATTGTCTATATAAAGTAAAATATTTACACCATTCATATCTCTACGGTCTATATAGAGATATGTTGGCTACCTGGTTGGGGGTTAAAGGAATGGTTTAGTAAGGTTCTTGCCTTGTTCAGTGTATAGATCCTGCAAGGACCTGGGTCAAGCTACTATTAATACATTAATACATTAAACTGGCTACTTGGGATTGGATGGCGGGGGTGCGAATGGCTTGATCCCCTCATATGTAAACTACTATTAATACATTAAACTGGCTACTTGGGATTGTATCCCTGCTGACTGAAACAACTTAGCCGAGGGTAACGTCACCTTCAAAAGAGGGGCCTACCATTTTTCACATTAATAACTTAATTAATTATCTTCCAATATTCTGACCCTTTGGGATTGTATCCTTGCTGACTCAAACCACTGGGTTGAGGGTAACATCACCTTCAAAAGAGAGGCCTACTACTATAACTAAGATAACCTCTTAAAATGTGCAAAAGTGCGGAAATCATCACAGGATACATTAAAGGGGAATCGAATCCAAGTGATTCATCTTGTCTATCAGTTTTTATTTTATTTTTATTTCAGCATTTTTAGTTTTGTTTTTCATGTTTACAAATATTTTCTTAAAAATTTCAGATTGATTAGACGTTGAGGATAAACCGGTACTAAAAGCTCTTGTGTCCTTGGACGGCCTCGGTATCTTACCAACGCTATACTACGCTCACGATGGGTGCACTTGCCCAAGTGTGTGTTTAGTGTTAGTAAAATATCGTGTTTTATAAATTTAAAACTTGACTAATGTGTGAAATGGGCTTAAAATATCAATAAAAACATATTACACCTTGCACACACCAAGTTTTTGGCGCCATTGCCGGGGACACAAGGATTTTAAGAAAGTTAGGAATCAACAGCCTAATCATTTTTCTTTTTTTTCAATATTTTTACGATATTCTTTTAATTTTTTAGCTTCTTCAGACTTCAGCACGGGTCGTGCCCACTGAACACGCCCCGTGCCCAATCTTTATTATTGGCAATCCTGTTTTAAGTCAGACAGTAGCTGAACACGGGGCCGTGGGCCGTGCCCACTGAACACGCCCCTGTGCCCAAGCTTCAGTTATTGAAAATAGAACCGTAAGATCCCGACGGTTGGTAATTTCTGACACAAGCATGAGTGATATTGATTATTTTTACTTTCACTCTTCTTATGGTGCGTGGTGTCAAATATGTGGTTGATCTCATAAAGATTTAAAATGTTATTTTTTAAATTACACTCCCCACTATATGGACCCATCGTTTTCCTGTTACCTTAAGATGGGTGAAAGTGAAAACGATCCCTATCTCTCCCTCGAATGCTCTCAATCATTTCTTCTAGATGATATGATTCTTGAAGAATTATTTTAGCTCGTAGAAATAATTCTCCAATTGATAAAAGAGCTTGAGATGGAAATAAGTTATTCATCCCAAGACGACGATCAAGGAGACTTATTGAGATTGCATTCGGATTCTAACAACATCATCGATACTGAAAAACACTCTAACTCTTGTGAGGACTTGAGTGATAGTCTTCCCTGTGTTGATTGTGCCGTGAAGGACTCTCCACCTGTCTCTGTCGATGCGTTCATAGACTTGAGCGATTCGACATATACCTTCTTTAACGAGAGTCCGGAAAAGGGAAATAAAGGTTGGTTTCGCCCACCGGTATTTTGCTTAGGTTTTACCCTTACGATAACCTCTTACGTTCATGTCTAAAGCAAGGTAAATTAAGGTACCTCAGATACTTCGGTGTTGTTCTGTCCAATAAGGAACCACCTGATCTGGAAAAATTCCTTAAAATAAGACGAAACTTCATAAAAGCTCTCTAGCCACGGGGTCGTGTCTAGGTCAACACGCCCCGTGCTCACCCAAAAATTGACCACGGGGTCATGTCCAGGCCAACACGCCCTGTGTTCAGAATACGGACAAAATGTGTCAGAGTCTTGTCTGACCACGGGGCCGTGTCCAGCTGACACGGGGCCGTGGTCAGCTTGCTATCGTTTTCTATAAAGTTAGCAAGATTTCTGCACATTTGGACCCATTCCAAAGACCAAGATCTGGTGGGATCTTCACATATATCCTACAAGGTATATTCCAAATAAGGTTCTCAACAACCATCTTGTCTTTACTACTTTTGTCTCTTGCTTTCTTCTCCAAAAACTCCTCAAAACCTCCATTAAAGCTTGAAACCTCCATGTTTTTAAGCTTTATTGTGATATTTGTTAGGTTTTTAACCAAGGAATCTTATCAAAAATAAGTTTTACAACACTGTTTTAAGTTACTTCTGTCACACCCAAAAACATCGCACCAGAATATAAAACGTAGTGGTGACGGAAGTTGATGCCCATTAATATCTTGCTGAACGATGCATCGAATTGTTGGACATTTTAATTTAATTAAAACATAGATTTTAAAACATAAGTCTTAAAGTTCATCACAACCACACTATAGTTAAGTTGTCTTGATCCTTATGGATCTTATTACATTTGTCCCAAACAGTTTTAAAAGTTTGTCCAACAAATTTTCAAACCACATATGCATCAACAACCACAAGATACGCCATAATTCCTGAAGCCGAACTCAAGTACCTGAAGAACACGTTAAAATCAAGTGTCAACACAAAGGAAGGTGAGTTCACATATTCAACTTTAAATTAATTTGATCCCAAGGAAAATCTTTCTAATTATGTGTTTATTATAAAACATCCATATAATTTTTTTAAAGAAAGTTAATTCATTTCCTTGTAAAAATAACTCAAGGGTCAGCCGTCGCAAGCGTTTCTCAAGAACCTTCGCCCAAGAGCATCTTCCCATGTTTACATATTAAATTTATAGTATTAAATGTTCGGACTCATAAGTTAGCTAGACATTACGAACTATATATTTACAAAGAAGGTATAATCAATGCAAGACAACGAACAGAATATCAATTCGTCGTTTGACTTGACACGGAGCAACCGGTCACGACGGGGTTGTCAACCCTATAGATCTACCAACAATTCCTCGCGTGCAATACTTAAATGATTAAACGAAATCACTTGCGCATGGCCCATATCGAGGCCATCTATGATGCCTGCCTCATGTACAATATATATATCCTACTAATATGACAAATTTAATATAAAACGTTGTACAAATTTACTGAAATCCCTGGGACCAAGCAAATTCGTCCCATCTACATGATCATTTTCTCTGAAACACCGTAACAATCCCCGTTTCATCCCGAAACATATATATTCACCAAAATCGTTTCATCCCGAAACATATATATTTACCAAAACCGTTTCAACCCGAAACATATATATTCACCCAAACCGTTTCATACCGAAACATATTTATTTAACAAATTCATATATTTTCAATGAAAATGTACAATTTATATATATCAAAAGGTATGTTTTATTAAAAAACATTATTCAACCCTTTTTGGCGTGTTCTTCCCCCAAAACATATACAAAACAGTAAAAAGAGGGGGTTAAGTGACACTCACCTTTGAGTGCGTATTTTAAATAGCGCAATCCCACAAATTCAATTCTACACGTCCTATTATGCGTAGTAACGATTTTATCAATCAATATATCACAAAAATTCCTAAGTTTCTCCGTATCTTAGAATTTTCACATAACTTTGAGATTTTCTCAAAAAGTTATCGTTTTAGATTATGTTGACACGTTAGTATATATATATATATATATATAATTAAGATTTCACGACTTGAAAAATTTTATTGGTGACCATTATCATGTAAACCCGTTAACATACCCGTTTATACGTAATATATCTACGATTTGCGCGTCGTAATATATATACATAAACGTACACATAAACTAAGCATCGTAACACGCGAAATCTCGTTAACTTATTTATTTTATCGTTTTTAAAGCATGCATACATAAAATATTTCATATGTATAAATTTTCATGCTCGACAAATAAGTTACACATTTAACGCGATTTTACGGATTTTACCGCTCTAAACACACAAGTGTACATGCATAGTCTAAATTTCCCACTATCATGTCAACACTTAACATATTATCATATTCACATGTCTAAATCACATAACACATTTTAACACATAAGGTTCACCCAAAAATAACCCATGCTAGTGTTCATTGTAAAACGCGTATTTTAGTGATTTAGTAACGTTTTCGGGCGTCAGAAGTCATGTGTGACCAACCAAACACCAAGTAAACTTAAAATTAGTTAAAATACTTATATTTAAACTAAAAAAATATTAGTTTACTTACTGATCTAAATCAGTTTTATAAAAATCGTTTGAAAAGCCCATTTTTTACCGTTTTACTGCATAGTTTTGCGTTAAACATTACTATAACCATCCCAACTCGGAATGACTTGATATTTTAACACAATACATGTTATTTACTGATTACAATGATGATTATAATTAGATTAGTGCAGTTTTTGTGTAAGTCACATAAATCATGCGATTTCACGTATTTTACAACTCATAAAGCACCAAGTACAACATGCAAAGCTAGCAAACTTTATGACAAAGTTTTATATCATTTAACACTTCAAAATATTCATATTTTAGTGTTTATAATCTGATCAAAACTTATTTTTATCAAATCATGCTCAAATCATCTTTTCATGATTGCATATCAACATGCATGTTTATGTATGTGCATCTAACGCACTCATATAACATCATCATCATTACACATGATTTAAATACACCCAAGAACACATTAACTCCATGTTCTTACAAATCACAACATATATCATCCATAATCATCTAATTATACATACATAAATGCAAGTATTCTTACATTTATGAGTATGTCACAAAAATTAAATGCATGCATACACATATACGACATATATACATACACCCATGAACTTCCAAAAGTTCACTTTTTAACATGTCCTTTTCAAATCACAAAACCCTTTTAGAATATTCTCTAGATTACACATGCATCACTTTTCAAACATCAAATCTAACAAGATTTAATTAAAAGTCAAAACTCAAATCTCATACACATATATACGTACACATGGCCATACATATACATACATACTCATCCATTTTGTTTTTCTTTAAAAACCCATTTGTTTTAGTTTCAAGTTTTGTGTTTAAATCCAAGAACAAGGGAAACTTTTCACTATCATCTTCATTACCAAGAATCAAGAACATTTTTAAAAAGAATGGTTTTATACCTTCGAGATTCAAATGGGTTTTTACATAAAAAGATGATATGAAGCTTGGTTCTTGCTTGTAACTCCTTGGAATCACCTTTAAACCTTTAAATGGACTTGAAATCACCTTGAAATGAGCTTGAATCTCCAAGAATTAAGTTGGAATTTTGAAAATGTATGGATACTAGGGGTGTTCGGCCGAGCTTGTTTAGTGAGAGAGAGGGTTGATTGTCTTTTATTTAGTTTCTTGGATTTTGTAAAGATTTGAGAAGATCTGATAAGATCTTGCATGCATAAATATTCACAACACATTTTTCTAGCCAACATGTGGAGGAAAGAGGAGAGAGAGGCCTTGCATGGCTGCCACCTCTTGTCCACTCCCATAAAATACACGCATACACACATATATGTTCATATATATTGATCAAAACTTGTATTTTACTTGATAACGGGTATTTTATCTAGCGTTTTTTATCCTGTTTTAGTGCGTTTTAAATTATTTTTATCATTCTATAAAAATAATCACACTAAAATAAGTACCAGTTGCCTTGACTGGCTGCATTGACAGTATTTTGTTAGATACCCGCAGTATCGCTCGGTACGCGCTCAAACTCGAAAAATAGAGTTTTTTAGCGTTTCAATTTATTTTTCCTTCCTGACATTATTAAAATTACCATTCTAATCATAATAAACTGTTTTTAGGATTTTAACACTGATCGAGTGGTCACCGACATTCGTTTCGCATTTTATTCGTTACGCGATAAGCGTTTATCTTATCGTTGCCAACACAATTTTTATCAATGTTTGGATTTACCAACACATTCAATATCACATATAAACATCAATATCAGTCAAAAACAACATTTTTATTTATTCATGACACGTGTTACATTTGTACGTTACAACCTAAAGAGCCGGGTGTCACAATTTCTACTCAGAAATGTTTCAAAAGTCAGAAAAATAATTAAAAGCACTAAGATTCCTTGCTTCAAAAATCTACAAAATGGTGGCCACGGGGCTGTGCTCAGCGAGCACGGGGCCGTGGCCAGTGTTACTATTTCATTAATTTGAACTTTTCGACTTGTTTTCTTAGAATGTCGAGCCAGAATAGCGGAACCTCTTCAGCTCACTCAAGGAACAGTCGTAGGGAAAGAAGGCCATCGATCGAAGCAACCCTTGTGCGTTACGTAATGGCGCTAAGAGAGGCACTCGACGAGATGACATCCATGGAGGAAGTCCTAATTGATCGTATCAACTATCTAACGGTGGGACTAGAGAGTAGCTTCCAAGAAATCAACCTTTTGCACCAAAGGTTGAATATTCTTGCAATCCCGTATATGGAACCAATCTTCCCACAAGAAGATTGGAACTTGGCACAAGAAGTTATTAACCCCACCGAATGGGATGACATTCCCCTGGAACCTCCTCTAGACACCTCACAAGAGGTTCCGGTTGAAGTTGCACCCCCTCCACATGAGGAAGACAATGAGCCCGCTTTCCTTCTCCCCCGGGAGATAGAAGAATGGCTTAATGATGTGTGAGGGGGCCTTTCCGGAAAGAAGTTCTAAAATCCTAATTCAACCAAAAGAATCATTTCAGAAATTTTGTTGCTCTTATAATAAAAAAAACATCTAGGCTAGGACTTCCTTGTGGTTTAAGATTTCTTGCATTCTAGGACCTACTTATCCAGTTTTAGGTTTGTATTTTTCTTTTTATTTTCTAGGAACTATGTATCTCACTCTTGATGAATGATGGTCTTAATCATTGAATGGTGTTTAGATGATGTTGTAATGGTTGAACACACTCGAAAAGGCGGAGGTTACCAAGGGAAAGAATAAACCACACCCCATGCACAAAAACAGAGCCACCCGACAATTTTCCAGCATTACAGCAAGTTCAGCACGGGGCTGTGCTCAGCCAACACGCCCCCGTGCCCAAGGCTCTGCAGAAAAATGCCAAGTTCAGGTAACTGGACATGGGGTCGTGCTCACTGAACACGCCCTGTGCCCAGCCTTCTGTTTAATTTTGGTATTGGCGATCTGACCACGGGGCCTTGCCCGGACCAACACGGGGCCGTGGCCAGACGCCCAATAACACAAACTTTCTTTTTCAACACCTTTTTACACATTAAATCAACCTAAAAACTTATTTTTGGGCACATTGAGGACAATTGTAATTTAAGTGTTGGGGGGGGGGGGTGCTAAAACCTTGAATTTTGCAAGTCCTAATAACAAGTCTTAAACAAAATTCTATTGAGACCGCTAGTCACCCCAATTTTTTTTTTTTAATTTATTTTTTTTACTTGTCGTGGTTTAATTTAGGAATAACAAGTTCTAAAAAGCTTATGTTTTTACAAATTTACAACCGATAGTGTCGGATAAAAAGAACCAACATGAGAAAATTATGAAACGGCATGACATATCTAATTAAAATTTGATTATATATACTTGATCACATTATAAAACCGTTCCCACAATAAGTGAGTTTTGAGCCTTTATTGAGCATACAAGCATACATCTTTAAACTAAATGCTCATCTTTCGTTTCTTGTGTGAATAGCCGCTTGGTTCTTACAACTCTAGAACTTACCACGACGATACATTCCCGGTCCTTACCAGCTTAAACCCAAGTAAGTAAATGATGGAGGCATTAGGACTAACCCATTTTCTTTTCAACACCATTATTTTTCATTTTCTTTATCACCTACCAAAAAAATCCCCCAAGTAAACCCATTTGAGCCTAATCCTTTTTATTTCTAAACCCAAAAAACAAATACCCATTACCCACCAAAACCTTTTTCTTTTCAACCATTTATTTTAGTAAAAAGCTCGGTTTTCCTGTGACGCTTTTATCAAAAAAAAAAAGTCAAGCAATAAACAAACAAGTTCCTCAAGGAAACTTGGTTTGAAGATGCATAGTTTGAATAAAAGTCACAAAAACAAAACGTTTTACGACGACCGACGCTTTTTAGGCATATGGTAGAAGTATGTTCCTTGCCGGTCTCGAGTGTTTCACAAAAATACATCTTCAGCCGAGTGTTGAGTGATCTCCCATGAGGTATGTGAATTTGTATATAAATGGAATTTTATAGAGGCATGTTATGCCCAAATAAGTAATTTCTCTTATGAAACGTTCTAAATAAATCATAACATATAGGATTATAAATAGTATAAAAATAAATCCAATAAAGATCTTGGATTCCCGACACTCAAGACAAGCCCAAAACTTCTCTCCTACCTATTCCATTTGGGTGTGTAAGCTACATAATAAAGAGTTTTGCTTGAGGACAAGCAAAGATTCAAGTGTGGGGGTATTTGATGTGTGTAAAATGCAACATATAAATTACATCAAATGAGGAATAAAACTAACCCTTTTTAGTACTAATGTTGGAAAAAGTGTGCTATTGTCTTCCTTTTGTATTTTCAGGACCAAATAAGTTTAAACGAACAAAAGGAACAAATATGCAGCAAAAACTAACATAAATACAAAGAAAAGGAATAAACGTGACATGCCCGACCCCTCGGCATCATCCCCAAGAGCAAAAACAAGAAACAGAAGGCTGACCACAGCCCGTACCCACTGGACACGGGGGCGTGGTCAGATGTCTGCAGAAATGGACAAAGCTGTGGAAGCTTCTACGCCCACCACGAGGGCGTGCCCAGCTCAGCACGGGGCGTGGTCAACGCTAAGATTCGCAGAATCTTGCAAATCTTGATAGTACAGATACGCTTCTGCACACGGGGCCGTGCCCAGCGAACACGGGCAATGTGGAGCCCAATGCTAACAAATGCAATTATTGAAGGAAGAGAAAAGGGATGGCCATGGGGGCGTGTCCACTTGACACGGGGCTATGACCGGGCTTCTGTTCAGGCTATAAATAGGGGTGCTTGGCTCACTTCAAAGGCATCCCTTGGGAAACCACCTCTCTCCCACTTTGCCACCACTCCACCACCACTACAACACCCACATCCACCACAATCATCCATCATCTACCTTAGAGAGTGTGTAGTAGTCTCGGGATCCAAGATTGATATTAAGAGTTCTTGTCAATCAAAGGCTATGTTTGGCTCAGTCTCTTACATCACTTGGTGAAGACAAGTCTTTAATGTATTACTTTTGATTTTTAATCTTTTCGCACTTTTTATTTGGTTTTGTATTAATGACTTTAATAATTAGTTTCTTATGTTGAAGGTGAAACTTCTTTATCATTTGTTCGTGGTGTCTTAGCATTACTTTACTGTCTATATAATGTAAAAGATTTACACCATTCATATCTCTACGGTCTATATAGAGATATGTTGGCTACCTGGTCGGGGGTTAAGGGAATGGTTTAGTAAGGTTCTTGCCTTGTTTAGTGTATAGATCCTTCAAGGACCTAGGTCAAGCCTACTAGGACCTCCTTTAATACCCACTGGTATTGGATGGCGGGAGTGCGAATGGCTTGATCCCCTCGTATGTAAACTACTATTAATACATTAAACCGGCTACTTGGGATTGTATCCCTGCTGACTAAAACCACTTATCCGAGTACCACTTTTCGCATTAATAAATTAATTAATTATCTTCCAATATTCCGACCCTTTGGGATTGTATCCTTGCTGACTCAAACCACTGGGTTGAGGGTAATGTCACCTTCAAAAGAGGGGCCTACTACTATGACTAAGATAATCTCTTAAAAAGTGCAAAAGTGCGTAAATCATCAAAGGATACATTAAAGGCGAGTCAAATCCAAGTGATTCATCTTGTCTATCTGTTTTTATTTCATCATTTTTAGTTTTGCTTTTCAAGTTTAAAATTTTTTTCTCAAAAATTTTAGATTGATTAGACGTTGAGGATAAACCATTACTAAAAGCTCTTGTGTCCTTGGACGACCTCGGTATCTTACCAACGCTATACTACGCTCACGATGGGTGCACTTGCCCAAGTGTGTGTTTAGTGTTAGTAGAATATCGTGTTTTATAAATTTAAAACTTGACTAATGTTTAAAATGGGCTTAAAATATAACTAAAAACATAATACACCTTGCACACACCAATGACCAATAAAGTGTTCGACGAGGGTTAGGCAAATACCTTTTTGTTACGAATTTTGCTTTAACAGCACATGGAATTCTCTCATTGTGAGATTTTCTTCCTTTAAGTTTTTGGCCTCTTTTTGGCTCTTTTATGATATCCTGATTGTGCCTAGGCCTGCATATAATCTGGATGCAACAGAAGGACAACCCTGATATCCCCGAATGACTCAATAGCATAAAGACCCGAAACCTTAGAAATTGGCTATCTATTAATGCAAGATTTAAGACCATGAAATCATACGCCGTTGGTATGTTACCCATGTGATGCATAGTCTGTTATATTTATATCACTTGGTATCTTTTTGCCTTTTGAGCGTTAGACCTATGTTAGGATCTGAGTTTGAATTATTTGTGTATGTTTAAGATTAATAATGGAAGATGATAACAAATATGGAAATAGTGGAGCGGAATGATAGTAAACTTTAAAACACAAACAATGGAAGATTTGCTTTCATCATGAATACTTTGTACTTAATGAATGAATACACAATGATTCACGTATGCATGAATACAATCTCCCCCTCAGCCTTAGATCACTCAGTTTGTTCGTACAAAATGCAAATATGTGAAGTGATCCGATAGAACAGTACATGCACTGTTCTATTTATAGTACAAACCAAACCACTGTGGCATCTTTACTGACGTCACCTAGACAATGACATCTAACAACTATAATAACTTCTAACCTCTGCTATAGCTAAACTCTGTTACATTACAAAACACTGATTATAACATCTGATGATCTAATCCTCTGATGGGCTCTATCCTCTGTTGAAGCTTTAGCAGACCTTCTTCAAAGGGTGATCAGACCTTTGCTTCCAGCAGACCATTGATGGAAAAATGTATGCAAGCACTGTTATAGAAGGATCAAATGTTTGCAGAATCATTTTGGCTTTCTATCACCTTTTCTTAAGGTGGGATCCACATGAGCCAACAACCTATCAACACATCGCAGTAGATCCTAGTCTTTTCAGCTACAGCACTTTACATGTGTCAGTCAAACCCTTTAACACGAACTTTCATTTCATTTCCCATATGACGCAACAAAATCTTTTTGGATTTTTCTTTAATTCAAACGTTTTTGGATTTTTCTGTTTTCAAAATAAGATATGTAATTATAAATAACGAATTTTCAATTACAATATGTATTTATTTGTTATAACTTTTTATTTCAGTTTTTCACTTTACCCAACCTCGTGTATCACACGGTTTTAACCTAGTATATGTATATATGTTAAGTAAGTCAATGATTATAAACAAATAGATGTGAACATAAAAACGGTTTCACCAAAGCCATATTGAAATAGCTTAGGAACCGAGGTGAACCGGTGGTTTGTAAATCTAATTTTGAAATTGGTTAAAGGCGAACAAAACTGGATCCTTTTCGCCCTCAAAAACCAGTTCCAAGATCGAACAAGTTTCACGAATAACAGATTTTGTACATAAACTGGACCTATATGGCAAAAAAAAAACAACTAAATGTGCACCTCTACAAACATAGTCAAATGTCACCAAATTGAATCATTGCCAAATTTGCAGTTTGATGATGAACAAGAACAACACTTACACTTGATCAACCTGAACAACTCCAGCAGGTTCATCCTCTTCATTTCCATGTTCTTCATCATCTTCATTTCCGTGTTCTTCAGCAAGTTCATTTTCATCTTCAACGGATTCTTCATTATCTTCAGGTTCTTCAACAGGTTGATCACTAGGTAACACCGGGGGTGATGGAGCATCTTCTGGAATGTGGATCACAATCTCAGCCCTTTCAATAAAAAAAAGTTGAAAACATCAA
The DNA here is from genome assembly GCA_030545235.1 of Helianthus tuberosus. Classification (NCBI taxonomy): domain Eukaryota; kingdom Viridiplantae; phylum Streptophyta; class Magnoliopsida; order Asterales; family Asteraceae; genus Helianthus; species Helianthus tuberosus. The sequence continues at coordinate 56,451 of JARYGA010019130.1, forward strand.
TTAAAAGTTTAAGAGAAGTATGAAAATACATATTTCAACAACTACAACAGTTTCAATAATTTCCAATTTTTTATACATAAAATACGAACCCATGTCGTAAGGTTCATAATGGTGTAAAACTAAAACGGGATATACCGGGCTAGGATTCAAGTTACAGGAACAAGGGCCAAACCAACCACCCAAGAAGGGAATCGTCGAGCGAAAACACTTGACAACCTCCTGGAAGCAGCTTTTCTTGCCACCAGACCTTTCTCCATCAATTAGGAATCTTATGCCGTCATTAAACACATTCCTTAAATTGTAGCCATTTTTTGAGTGTTTATTTTTTGGTGTCTAATCCGCATATATATCACCATTGTTCTTGATTTTCTTGATTGTATATGTCTTAAATGACAACATATACACGTGTGATTTAGATTACAAATATTTTTCAATGCCGAGAAACTCGATCAGAGAGTAAAAAAGGCGTAAGGTTCACAATGGTGTAAAACTAAAATGGGATATACCGGGCTAGGATTCAAGTTACAGGAACAAGTGCGAAACCAACCACCCAAGAATGGAATCGTCGAGCGAAAACACTTAACAACCTCCTGGAAGCAGCTTTTCTTGCCACAAGACCTTTCTCCATCATTTAGGTAATCAGATGCCGTCACTAAACACATTCCTTAAATTGTAGCCATTTTTTGAGTGTTTATTTTTTGGTATCTAATCAGCATATATATCACCATTTCTCTTGATTTTCTTGACTGCATATCTTTTAAATGTCAACATATACACGTTTGATTTAGTTTACGAATATTTTTCAATGCCGAGAACCTCGCTCAGAGAGTAAAAAAGGCTTAAGGTTCACAATGGTGTAAAACTAAAATGAGATACCAGGCTTGGATTCGAGTTACAGGAACAAGGGCCAAAGCAACCACCCAAGAATGGAATCGTCAAGCGAAAACACTTGACAACCTCCTGGAAGCAGCTTTTCTTGCCACCAGACCTTTCTCCATCAATTAGGAATCTGATGTCGTCACTAAACACATTGCTTAAATTGTAGCCATTTTATGAATATTTATTTTTTGGTGTCTAATCAGCATATATATCACCATTTCTCTTGATTTTCTTGACTGTATATATCTCTTAAATGTCAACATATACACGTGTGAGTTAGTTTACGAAGTTTTTTCAATACCGAGAATCTCGATCAGAGAGTAAAAAAGGCGTAAGGTTTACAATGGTGTAAAACTAAAATGGGATATACCGGGCTTGGATTCGAGTTACAGGAACAAGGGCAAAACCAACCACCCAAGAATGGAATCATCGAGCTAAAACAATTGACAACCTCCTGGAAGCAGCTTTTCTCACAACCAGAACTTTCTCCATCAATTAGGAATCTCATGCCGTCACGAAACACATTCCTTAAATTGTTGCCATCTTTTGAGTGTTTATTTTTTGATGTCTAATCCACATATATATCACCATTGCTCTTGATTTTCTTGACTGTATATCTCTTAAATGTCAACATATACACGTGTGATTTAGTTTATAAAGATTTTTCAATGCTGAGAACCTCGATCAGAGAGTAAAAAAGGCGTAAGGTTCACAATGCTGTAAAACTAAAATAGGATACACCGGGCTAGGATTCGAGTTACAGGAACAAGGGCCAAACCAACCACCCAAGAAAGGAATCGTCAAGCGAAAACACTTGACAACCTCCTGGAAGCAGCTTTTCTTGCCACCAGACCTTTCTCCATCAATTAGGAATCTTATCTCGTCACTAAACACATTCCTAAAATTGTAGCCAGTTTTTTAGTGTTTATTTTTTGGTGTCTAATCCGCATATATATCACCATTGTTCTTAATTATCTTGACTGTATATCTCTTAAGTATCAACATATACACGTGTGATTTAGTTTACGAAGATTTTTAAATGCCGAAAACCTCAGTTAGAGATTAAAAAAAGGCGTAAGGTTCACAACGGTGTAAAACTAAAATGGGATATACCGGGCTAGGATTCGAGTTAGGAACAAGGGCCAAACCAATCACCCAAGAATGAAATCGCCGAGCGAAAACACTTGACAACCTCCTGGAAGCAGCTTTTCTTGCCACGAGACCTTTCTCCATCAATTAGGAATATGATGCCGTCACCAAAAACACATTCCTTAAGTTGTAGCCATTTTTTTAGTGTTTAGTTTTGGTGTCTAATCTGCATATATATCACCATTTCTCTTGATTTTCTTGACTATATATCTCATAAATGTCCACATATACACGTGTGATTTAGTTTACGGAGATTTTTCAATGCCGAGAACCTCGAACAGAGAGAAAAATGGCGTAAGGTTCACAATGGTGTTAAACTAAAATGGGATATAACGGGCTAGGATTCGAGTTACATGAACAAGGGCCAAACCAACCACTCAAGAATGGAATCATCAATCGAAAACACTTGACAACCTCCTGGAAGCAGCTTTTCTTGCCACCAGACCTTTCTCCATCAGTTAGGAATTTGATGCCGTCACTAAACACATTACTTAAATTGTAGCCATTTTTAGTGTTTATTTTTGGTGTCTAATCCACATATATCACCATTGCTCTTGATTTTCTTGACTGTATATCTCTTAAATGTCAACATATACACGTCTGATTTAGTTTACGAAGATTTTTCAATGCCGAGAACCTCGAACAGAGAGTAAAAAAGCCCTAAGGTTCACAATGGTGTAAAACTAAAATGGGATATACCGGGATAGGATTCGGTTACAGGAACAAGGGCCAAACCAACCACCCAAGAATGGAATCGTCGAGCGAAAACACCTGACAACCTCCTGGAAGCAGCTTTTCTTGCCACCATACATTTCTCATTCAATTAGGAATCTGGTGCCGTCACTAAACACATTCCTTAAACTGTAGCCATTTTTTGAGTGTTTATTTTTTTGTGACTAATCCGCATATATATCACCATTGCTCTTGATTTACTTGACTGTATATCTCTTAAATGTCAACATATACACGTGTGATTTAGTTTACGAAGATTTTTCAATGCCGAGACCCCCGGTCAGAGAGTAAAAAAGGCGTAACTTTCACAATGGTGTTAAACTAAAATGGGATTTACCGGGCAAGGATTCAAGTTACAGGAACAAGGGCTAAACCAACCACTCAAGAGTGGAATCGTCCAGCTAGAACACTTGAGAACCTCCTAGAAGCAGCTTTTCTTGCCACCAGACCTTTCTCCATCAATTAGGAATCAGATACCGTCCCTAAACACATTCCTTAAATTGTAGCCATTTTTTGAGTGTATATATTTTGGTGTCTAATCCGCATATATATCACCATTGCTATTGATTTTCTTAACTCTATATCTCTTATATGTCAACATATACACGTATGATTTAGTTTACGAAGATTTTTCAAAGCCAAGAACCTCGATCAGAGAGTAAAAAAGGCGTAAAGTTCACAATGGTGTAAAACTAAAATGTGATATACCGGGCTAGGATTCGAGTTACAAGAACAAGGGACAAACCAACCATCCAAGAATGGAATCATCGAGTGAAAACACTTGACAACCTCCTGGAAGCAGCTTTTCTTGCCACCAGACCATTCTCCATCAATTAGGAATCTGATGCCATCACTAAACACATTCCTTAAATTGTAGCCATTTTTTGAGTGTTTATTTTTTGGTGTCTAATCCGCATATATATCACCATTGCTCTTGATTTTCTTGACTGTATATCTCTTAAATGTCAACATATACACATGTGATTTAGTTTACGAAGATTTTTCAATTCCGACAACCTTGATAAGAGAGTAAAAAAGGTGTAAGGTTCACAATGGTGTAAAACTATAATGGGATATACCGAGCTAGGATTCGAGTTACCGGAACAAGGGCCAAACCAACCACCCAAGAATGGAATCGTCAAGCGAAAACACCTGACAACCTCCTGGATGCAGCTTTTCTTGCCACCAGACCTTTCTCCATCAATTTGGAATCTGATGCCGTCATTAAACACATTCCTTAAATTGTAGCCATTTTTTAGTGTTTATTTTTTGGTGTCTAATCCGCATATATATCACCATTGCTCTTGATTTGCTTTACTGTATATCGGTTTAATGTCAACATATACACGTGTGATTTAGTTTACGAATATTTTTCAATGCCGAGAACCTCGATCAGAGAGTATAAAAGGCGTTTGGTTCACTATGGTGTAAAACTAAAATGGGATATAACGAGCTAGGATTCGAGTTAGAGGAACAAGGGCCAAACCAACCACCCAAGAATGGAATCGTCAAGGGAAAACAGTTGACAACCTCCTGGAAGCAGCTTTTCTTCCCACCAAACCTTTCTCCATCAATTAGGAATCTGATGCCGTCACTAAACACATTCCTTAAACTGTAGCCATTTTTTGAGTGTTTATTTTTTGGTGTCTAATCCGCTTAAATATCACCATTGCTCTTGATTTTCTTGACTATATATCTCTTAAATGTCAACATATACACGTGTGATTTATTTACGATGATTTTTAATGCCGAGAACCGCGATCAAAGAGTAAAAAAAGGCGTAAGGTTCACAATGGTGTAAAACTAAAATGTGATATACAAGGCTACTATTTGAGTTACAAGACCTTTCTCCATCAGACCTTTCTCCATCAACTAAAATGGGACAACCTCCTGGAAGCAGCCTTTCTTGCCACCAGAACTTTGTCCATCAATTAGGAATCTGATGCCATCACTAAACACATTCTTTAAATTGTAGCCATTTTTTGAGTGCTTATTTTTTGGTGTCTAATCCGCATATATATCACAAATTGCTCTGGATTTTCTTCACTGTATATCTCTTAAATGTCAACATATACACGTGTGATTTAGTGTATGAAGATTTTTTAATGCCGAGAACCTCGATCAGAGAGTAAAAAAGTCGTAACATTCACAATGGTGTAAAACTAAAATGGTATATACCGGGTTAGGATTCGAGTTACAGGAACAATGGGCAAACCAACCACCCAAGAATGGAATCGTCGAGCGAAAGCACTTGACAACCTACTGGAAGCAGCTTTTCTTGCCAACAGACCTTTCTCCCTCAATTAGGAATCTGATGCCATCACTAAACACATTCCTTAAATTGTAGCAATTTTTTGAGTGTTTTTTTTTTGTGTCTAATCCGCATATATATCACCATTGCTCTTGATTTTCTTGACTGTATATCTCTTAAATGTCAACATATACACGTGTGATTTAGTGTACGAAGATTTTTCAATGCCGAGAACCTCAATCAGAGAGTAAAAAAGGCGTAAGGTTCACAATGGTGTAAAACTAAAATGGGATATACCAGGCTAGGATTCGAGATACAGGAACGAGCGCCAAACCAACCAACCAAGAATGGAATCGTCGAGGGAAAACACCTGAAAACCTCCTGGAAGCAGCTTTTCTTGCCACCAGACCTTTCTCCATCATTTAGGAATCTGATGCCGTCACTAAACACATTCCTTAAATTGTAGCAATTTTTTGAGTATTTATTTTTTCGTTTCAATTCCGCATATATATCACCAATGCTCTTGATTTTCTTAACTGTATATCTCCTTAATGTCAACATATATACATGTGATTTAGTTTACGAAGATTTTTCAATGCCGAGAACCTCGATCAGAGAGTAAAAAAGGCATAAGTTTCACAATGGTGTAAAACTAAAATAGGATATAACGGGCAAGGATTCGAGTTACAGGAAAAAGGGTCAAACCAACCACCAGGAATGGAATCGTCGAGCGAAAACTCTTGACAACATCCAGGAAGCAGCTTTTCTTCCCACCAGACCTTTCTCCATCAATTAGGAATATGATGCCGTCACTAAACACATTCCTTAAATTGTAGCCATTTTTTGAGTGTTTATTTTTTGGAGTCTAATATATCACCGTTGCTCTTAATTTTCTTGACTGTATATCTCTTAAATGTCAACATATACACGTGTGATTTAGTTTACGAAAAATTTTCAATGCCGAGAACCATGATCAGAGAGTAAAAAAGGCATAAGGTTCACAATGGTATAAAACTTAAATGGGATATAGAGGGCTACTATTCGAGTTACAAGAACAAGGGCCAAACCAACCACCCAAGAATGGAATCGTCGAGCGAAAACACTTGACAACCTACTGGAAGCAACTTTTCTTACCACCAGACCTTTCAACTAGGAATCTGATGCCGTCACTAAACACATTCGTTAAATATAGCCATTTTTTTATTGTTTATTTTTTGGTGTCTAATCCGCATATATATCCCCATTGCTCTTGATTTTCTTGACTGTATATCTCTTAAATGTCAACATATACACATGTGATTTAGTTTACGAAGATTTTTCAATGCCGAGAACCTCGATCAGAGAGTAAAAAAGGCATAAGGTTCCCAATGGTGTAAAACTAAAATGGGTTATACCGGGTAGGATTCGAGTTACAGGAACAAGGGACAAACCAACCACCCAAGAATGGAATCGTCGAGCGAAAACACTTGACAACCTCCTTGAAGCAACCTTTCTTCCCACCAGACCTTTCTCCATCAATTAGGAATCTGATGCCATCACTAAACACATTCCTAAAATTGTAGCGATTTTTTGAGTGTTTATTTTTTGGTGTCTAATTCGCATATATATCACCATTGCTCTTGATTTTCTTGACTGTATATCTCTTAAATGTCAACATATACACATGTGATTTAGTTTACAAAGATTTTTCAATTCCGAGTACCTTGATAGAGAGTAAAAAAGGCGTAAGGTTCACAATGGTGTAAAACTAAAATGGGATATACCGGAGCTAGGATTCAAGTTACAGGAACAAGGGCCAAACCAACCACCCAAGAATGGAATCATCAAGCGAAAACACTTGACAACCTCCTGGATGCAGCTTTTCTTGCCAAGAGACATTTCTCCATCAATTAGGAATCTGATGCCGTCACTACACACATTCCTAAAGTTGTAGCGATTTTTTGAGTGTTTATTTTTTGGTGTCTAATCCGCATATATATCACCATTGCTCTTGATTTTCTTGACTGTATATCTCTTAAATTCCAACATATACACATGTGATTTAGTTTACGAAGATTTTTCAACGCCGAGAACCTTGATCAGAGAGTAAAAAAGGCGTTAGGTTCACAATGGTGTAAAACTAAAATGGGATATAACGGGCTAGGATTCGAGTTAGAGGAACAAGGGCCAAACCAACCACCTAAGAATGGAATCGCCGATGGAAAACGCTTGACAACCTACTGGAAGCAGCTTTTCTTGCCACAAGACCTTTCTCCATCAATTAGAAATCTGATGCCGTCACTAAACACATTCCTTAAATTGTAGCCATTTTTGAGTGTTTTTTTTAGTGTCTAATCAACTTATATATCACCATTGCTCTTGTTTTTCTTGACTGTATATCTCTTAAATGTGAAAATATACACGTGTGATTTAGTTTACAAAGATTTTTCAATGCTGAGAACCTCGATCAGAGAGTAAATAAGGCGTAAGGTTCTGAATGGTGTAAAACTAAAATGGGATATACCGGGCTAGGATTCGAGTTACAGGAACAACGGCCAAACCAACCACCCAAGAGTGGAATCGTCGAGCGAGAACATGTGACAACCTCCTGGAAGCAGCTTTTCTTGCCACCAGACCTATCTCCATCAGTTAGGAATCTGATGTCGTTACTAAACACATTCCTTTAATTGTAGCCATTTTTTGAGTGTTTATTTTTTGGTGTCTAATCCGTGTGATTTTCTTGATTGTATATCTCTTAAATGTCAACATATACACGTGTGATTTATTTACGAAGATTTTTTAATGCCAAGAACCTAGATCAGAGAGTAAAAAAATCATAAGGTTCATAATGATGTAAAACTAAAATGGGATATACTGGGCTACTATTTGAGTTACAAGAACAAGGGCCAAACCAACCACACAAGAATGCAATCGCCGAGCGAAAACACTTGACAACCTACTGGAAGCAACTTTTCTTACCAACACACATTTCTCCATCAACTAGGAAACTGATGCCGTCACTAAACGCATTCCTTAAATATAGCCATTTTTTGATTGTTTATTTTTTGGTGTCTATTCCGCATATATATCACCATTGCTCTTTATTTTCTTTACTGTATATCTCTTAAATGTCAACATATACACATGGGATTTAGTTTACGAAGATTTTTCAATTCCGACAACCTTGATCAGAGAGTAAAAAAGGCATAAGGTTCACAATGGTGTAAAACTATAATGGGATATACCAGGATAGGATTCGAGTTAAAGGAACAAGGGCCAAACTAATCACCCAAGAATGGAATCGTCAAGCGAAAACACTTGACAACCTCCTGGATGCAGCTTTCCTTGCCACCAGACCTTTCTCCATCAATTAGGAATCGGATGCCGTCATTAAACACAATCCTTAAATTGTAGCCATTTTTTGATTGTTTATTTTTTGGTGTCTATTCCGCATATATATCACCATTGCTCTTTATTTTCTTTACTGTATATCTCTTTAATGTCAACATATACACGTGTGAGTTAGTTTACGAAGATTTTTCAATGCCGAGAACCTTGATCCGAGAGTAAAAAAGGTGTTTGGTTCAGAATGGTGTAAAACTAAAATGGGATATAACGGGCTAGGATTCAAGTTAAATGAACAAGGGCCAAACCAATCACCCAAGAATGGAATCGTCAAGCGAAAATACTTGACAACCTACTGGAAGCAGCTTTTCTTGCCACCAGACCTTTCTCCATCAATTAGGAATCTGATGCCGTCACTAAACACATTCCTTAAATTGTAGCCATTTTTAAGTGTTTAATTTTTGGTGTCTAATCCACTTCTATATTCCCATTGCTCTTGATTTTCTTGAATGTATATCTCTTAAATGTCAACATATACACGTGTGATTTATTTAGGAAGTGATGTGCTGAAAATGGGTTAATTAAAAACAACTAAAATTACCCTAATTCTAGACTCTCTAAGTTTTAAATTTATAAAAACTAAGACTCTCTAAACCCTAAATCACACAACCGGCAAGTGTACCGATCGATGAAGTATAGCCTAAGGAAGTCCGAGTATCGAACCCAAGAGACTCTACTGATTACGCTAACGACTCTATCTAGACTTAGACTGACACGGACTTTAACTAATTGTTTATTGATTGGGGGGTTTTCTAAAAATCCTAAGAATGCAAATAACGAAACTAGATTAGCTAAAAGACTAACACGAACTCTAACGAAGACTTTGACCAGTGGTGATGAAGACTACCTATGCTAGACGCAAGCTAAACTCAGAATGGATCTCTATTTGATAATTTTGTGGTGTGGAATCGGGATCTTAAAATGCTAAACCTATTAAGACACCACTAAGCCCCTCAAACACTCTCAAGGCGATTCTTGTGGCACTACCTAGGCTGTTACGCTTACCGGTTTTCTAGATTTCTTTTCTGTCCTCTAGTTTCTTGAAAGTGCCTATGTAAGACGCTCTACTTTGCCGCGCGAACGTCTAAAGCGACAATGGGTTCTAATCTTGGTTTAATAGACTATGGAATGTTAAGGACTTATAACCAAACCTAGACCTATTAATATCCTCGAGCCTTTCCGCGACGAGTCTAGCAGCACACTTGATTTTATTAACTTACCGAATATTACTTCTAAGGTTACTTACTCGATTTTCACCCTAAAGGATTAATGACCTATTATGTGATATAGACAGTCACCTAAATCAAGAACCCTAGTCCAACTCTATTCCGTGATAAAGACCGTCACCAAGAATCGAACGAAGCAATAAACAATAATAAAATAATCACAAGCACACATACGCACCAAGTTAGAAATCCATAGCTTTTACAGTACAAGAAAGATCCACAACCACGCTAAAAATCAAATAAAGAACCAAACTTTATTAAGCTATTGTCATTAACCTAGGTAGTATATGAAGTTTAGCCAAGAATCATGATCGAAAAATTAATAATAAAACTAAGTCTCAAACAAGAATTCATCGAATAAAAACAAAGAAACTAGAAAATAAGAGAAACTGAGTAGCAAAACCCGTTAATCCCTTTGCTCTCCAAGCTTCCCGCTCGATGCCGATGATTCCCGCAAAACAAGCTTTGAGTTTCGTCCCTTGGCTCTTGATCGTCTGATGATCTCTGATGTTGTTCTGTTCGATGTTCTGATGTGCGGCTCTCCCTTTAGCCGTCTGATGTTATCCGTATTAATTAATTCTTGTTCCCTACGTGATGTTAGGATGTGAATGATCCCCTCCAATATTTCGTGATAATGGGCTGTTGAGAAGTGATGTTGGGCCGACTTATGGAACCAAAAATAAAACCCCCAATGTTGCCGCCAATTTGATGATGATTATATGTGTTTTTAATTTAATGGCTCCCCATCCAAAACAAAAGATGTTGACTTTTAGTTTTGTGCCGTCCCAATCAAGTCTCACGTGGATGGATGTGATGATGAGAATGTTGTTGACTCCTTTTATTTCTTGTACCACAAATACACGTAAATATAGCTGCCCACATGTGCGGCCCAATGTCAAAAGTCTGCTAGCCCAATGTCTCCTTTCTTGTTAATACTATATAAATAGAGGGCACGGTCCAATCAAGGAAAATAGCTGCAATTTCACTTCGGTCCCTAGCATCCCACTCTGCCCAACTGGCTGGTCATTTCCATATTACTCGTTTTCGCACCATTTGCACCAAAACCTGCCAAAACACGAAACAATATAATAGAACACTAAAACTAGATAAAAACAAAGAAAAACTATACATAAATTATACACTTTACACGGGACAAATATGTGTATTTTACCCTACATCAGGAAGATTTTTTAATGCCGAGAACCTCGATCAGAGATTAAAAAAGGCGTAAGGTTCACAAAGGTGTAAAACTAAAATGGGATATACAGGGCTACTATTTGAGTTACAAGAACAAGGGTCAAACCAACCACCCAAGAATGAAATCGTCGAGCGAAAATACTTGACAACCTACTCGAAGCAACTTTTCTTACCACCAGACATTTCTCCATCAACTAGGAATCTGATGCCGTCACTAAACACATTCCTTAAATATAGCTATTTTTTTATTGTTTATTCTTTGGTGTCTAATCCGCATATATATCACCATTGCTCTTGATTTCTTGACTGTATATCTCTCAAATGTCAATATATACACGTGTGATTTAGTTTACGAAGATTTTTCAATGCCGAGAACCTCGATAAGAGAGTAAAAAAGGCGAAAGGTTCAGAATGGTGTAAAACTAAAATGGGTTATACCGGGCTAGGATTCGAGTTACAGGAACAAGGGGCAAACCAACCACCCAAGAATGGAATCGTCGAGCAAAAACACTTGACAACCTCCTAGAAGCAGCTTTTCTTGCCACCAGACCTTTCTCCATTAATTAGGAATCTGATGCCATCACTAAACACATTCCTAAAATTATAGCCGTTTTTTGAGTGTTTATTTTTTGGTGTCTTATCCGCATATATATCACCTTTCCTCTTGATTTATTATACGAAGATTTTTCAATTCCGAGAACCTTGGTCAGAGAGTAAAAAATGCGTAAGGTTCACTATGGTGTAAAACTAAAATGGGATATACCGGGCTAGGATTCGAGTTACAGGAACAAGGGCCAAACCTACCAACCAAGAATGGAATCGTCAAGCGAAAACACTTGACAACCTCCTAGATGCAGCTTTACTTGCCACCAGAGCTTTCTCCATCAATTAGGAATCTGATGCCGTCACTAAACACATTCCTTAAATTGTAGCCATTTTTTGAGTGTTTATTTTTTGGTGTCTAATCCGCATATATATCACCATTGCTCTTGATTTTCTTTAGTGTATATCTCTTTAATGTCAACATATACACGTGTGATTTAGTTTACGAAGATTTTTCGATACCGAGAACCTCGATCAGAGAGTAAAAAAGGCGTTAGGTTCACAATGGTGTAAAACTAAAATGGGATACAACGGGCTAGGATTCGAGTTAGAGGAACAAGGGCCAAACCAACCACCCAAGAATGGAATCGTCAAGCGAAAACACTTGACAACCTCCTAGAAGCAGCTTTTCTTTCCACTAGACCTTTCTCCATCAATTTGGAATCTGATTCCGTCACTATACACATTCCTTAAATTGTAGCCATTTTTTGAGTGTTTATTTTTTGGTGTCTAATCCGCTTATATATCACCATTGCTCTTGATTTTCTTAACTGTATATCTCTTAAATGTCAACATATACACGTGTGATTTAGTTTACGAAGATTTTTCAATGCCGAGAACCTCGATCAGAGAGCAAAAAAGGCGTAAGGTTCACAAAGGTGTTAAACTAAAATGGGATATACCGGGCTAGAATTCGAGTTACAGGAACAAGGGACAAACTAACCACCCAAGAATGGAATCGTCGAGCGAAAACACTTGACAACCTCCTAGAAGCAACATTTCTTGCCACCAGACCTTTCTCCATCAATTAGGAATCTGATGCCATCACTAATCACATTCCTAAAATTGTAGCCATTTTTTGAGTGTTTATTCTTTGGTGTCTATTCCGCATATATATCACCATTGCTCTTGATTTTCTTGACTGTATATCTCTAAAATGTCAACGTATACACATATGATTTAGTTTACGAAGATTTTTCAATTCCAACAACCTTGATCAGAGAGTAAAAAAGGCGTACGGTTCACAATGGTGTAAAACTATAATGGGATATACCGGGCTAGGATTCGAGTTACAGGAACAAGGGCCAAACCAACCACCCAAGAATGGAATCGTCAAGCGAAAACACTTAACAACCTCCTAGATGCAGCTTTTCTTGCCACCAGACCTTTCTCCATAAATTAGGAATATGATGCCGTCATTAAACACATTCCTTAAATTGTAGCAATTTTTTTAGTGTTTATTTTTTGGTGTCTAATCCGCATATATATCACCATTGCTCTTGATTTGCTTTACTGTATAACTCTTTAATGTCAACATATACACGTGTGATTTAGTTTACGAAGATTTTTCAATGCCAAGAACCTCGATCAGAGAGTAAAAAAGGCATTTGGTTCAAAATGGTGTAAAACTAAAATGGGATATAACGGGCGAGGATTCGAGTTAGATGAACAAGTGCCAAACCAACCACCCAAGAATGGAATCGTCGAGAGAAAACACTTGACAAACTCCTGGAAGCAGCTTTTCTTGCCACCAGACCTTTCTCCATCAAATAGGAATCTGATGCCGTCACTAAACACATTCCTTAAATTGAAGCCATTTTTTGAGTGTTTATTTTTTGGTGTCTAACCCGCATATATATCACCATTGCTCTTGATTTGCTTTACTGTATATCTCTTAAATGTCAACATATACACGTGTGACTTAGTTTACGATGATTTTTCAATTCCGAGAACCACGATCAGAGAGTAAAAAGGCGTAAGGTTCACAATGGTGTAAAACTAAAATGGGATATATCGGGCAAGGATTCGAGTTACAGGAATAACGGCCAAACCAACCACCCAAGAATGGAATCGTCGAGTGAAAACACTTGACAACCTCCTGGAAGCAGCTTTTCTTGCAACCCGACCTTTCTCCACCAATTAGGAATCTGATGCCGTTACTAAACACATTCCTTTAATTGTAGCCATTTTTTGAGTGTTTATTTTCTAGTGTCTAATCCGTGTAGATATCACCATTGCTCTTGATTATCTGGACTGTATATCTCTTAAATGTCAACATATACACGTGTGATTTATTTACGAAGATTTTTTAATGCCGATAACCTCGATCAGAGAGTTAAAAAGGCGTAAGGTTCACAATGGTGTAAAACTAAAATGGGATATATCGGTCTAAGATTCGAGTTACAGGAACAAGGGCTAAACCAACCACCCAAGAATGGAATCGTCGAGCGAAAACACTTGACAACCTCCTGGAAGCAGCTTTTCTTACCACTGGACCTTATTAGGAATCTGATGTCGTCACTAAACCCATTCCTTAAATTGTAGCCATTTTTTTAGTGTTTATTTTCTGGTGTCTAATCCGCATATATATCACCATTGCTCTTGATTTTCTTGACTATATATATCTCTTAAATGTCAACATATACACGTGTGATTTAGTTTACAAAGATTTTTCAATGCCGAGAACCTCGATCAGAGAGTAATAAAGGCGTAAGTTTCACAATGTTGTAAAACTAAAATGGGAAATACTGGGCTAGGATTCATGATACAAGAACATGGGCCAAACTAACCACCCAAGAATGGAATCGTCGAGCGAAAACACTTGACAACCTCCTGGAAGCAGCGTTTCTTGCCACCATACCTTTCTCCATCAATTAGGAATCTAATGTCGTCACTAAACATATATCTTAAATTGTAGCCATTTTTTGAGTGTTTATTTTTTGTTGTCAAAAACCGCCTATATATCACCTTTGCTCTTGATTTTATTGAATGTATATCTCTTAAATGTCAACATATACATGTGTGATTTAGTTACGAAGATTTTTCAATGCCGAGAACCTCGATCAGAAAGTAAAAAAGGCGTATGGTTCACAATGGTGTAAAACAAAAATGGGATATACCGGGCTAGGATTCGAGTTACATGAACAAGGGCCAAACCAACAACGAAAGAATGGAATCGTCGAGCGAAAACACTTGACAACCTCCTGGAAGCAGCTTTTCTTGCCACCAGACCTTTCTCCATCAATTACGAATCTAATGCCGTCACTAAACACATTCCTTAGATTGTAACCATTTTTTGAGGGTTAATTTTTTGGTGTCTAATCCACATATATAACACCATTGCTCTTGATTTTCTTGACCGTATATCTCTTAAATGTCAACATATACATGTGTGATTTAGTTTATGAAGATTTTTCAATGCCGAAAACCTCGATCTGAAAATAAAAAAGGCGTAAGGCTCACAATGGTGTAAAACTAAAATGGGATATACAGGGCTACGATTTGAGTTACAGGAACAAGGGCCAAACCAACCACCAAAAAATGGAATCGTCGGGCGAAAACACTTGACAACCTCCTGTAAGTTGCTTTTATTGCAACCAGACCTTTCTCCATCAATTAGGAATCTAATTCGGTCACTAAACACATTCATTAAATTGTAGCCATTTTTTGAGTGTTTATTTTTGGTGTCTAATCCACATATATATCACCACTGCTCTTGATTTTCTTGATTGTATATCTCTTAAATGTCAGCATATACACTTGTGATTTAGTTTACGAAGATTTTTCAATGCTGAGAACCTCGATCAGAGAGTAAAATAGGCGTAAGGTTCACAATGGGGTAAAACTGAAATGGGATATACCAGGCTAGGATTCGAGTTAAACGAACAAGGGCCAAACCAACCACCCAAGAATAGAATCGTCAAGCGAAAACACTTAACAACCTCTTGGAAGCAGTTTTTCTTGCCACCAGAACTTTCACCATCAATTAGGAATCGATGCCGTCACTAAACACATTCCTTAAATTGTAGCCATTTTTTGAGTGTTTATTTTTTAGTGTCTAATCCGCATATATATCACCATTGCTCTTGATTTTCTTGACTGTATATCTCTTAAATTTCAACATATACATGTGTGATTTAGTTTACAAAGATTTTTCAATGCGGAGAACCTCGATCAGAGAGTAAAAAAGGCGTAAGGTTCAAAATGGTGTAAAACTATGATGGGATATACCGGGCTAGGATTCGAGTTACAGGAACAAGGGCCAAACCAACCACCCAAGAATGGAATCCTCGAGCAAAAACACTTGACACCTCCTGGAAGCAGCTTTTCTTGCCACTAGACCTTTCTCTATCAATTAGGAATCTGATGTCGTCACTAAAAACATTCCTTAAATTGTAGACATTTTTTGAGTGTTTAATTTTTGGTGTCAAATCCGCATATATATCACCATTGCTCTTGATTTTCTTAACTGTATATCTCTTAATTGTCAACATATACACGTGTGATTTAGTTTACGAAAATTTTTCATTGCCGAGAACCTCTATCAGAGAGTAAAAAAGGCGTAAGGTTCACAATGGTGTAAAACTATAATGGGATTTACTGGGCTAGAATTCGAGTTACAGGAAAAAGGGCTAAACCATCCACCCAAGAATGGAATCGTTGAGCGAAAACACATGAAAACCTCCTGGAAGCAGCTTTTCTTGCCACCAGACGTTTCTCCATCAATTAGGAATCTGATTCCGTCACTAAACACATTCCCTAAATTGTAGCCATATTTTGAGTGTTTATTTTTTGATGTCTAATCCGCATATATATGACCATTGCTCTTGATTTTCTAGACTGTATATCTCTTAAATGTCAACCTATACATGTGTGATTTAGTTGACGAAGATTTTTCAATGCTGAGAACCTCGATCAGAGAGTAAAAAAGGCGTAAGGTTCACAATGGTGTAAAACTAAAATGGGATATACCGTGCTAGGATTCGAGTTACAGGAACAAGGGCCAAACCAACTACCCAAGAATGGAATCGTCAAGCGAAAACACTTAACAACCTCCTAAAAGCAGCTTTTCTTGCCACTAGACCTTTCTCTATCAATTAGGAATCTGATGCCATCACTAAAAACATTCCTTAAATTGTAGCCATCGTTTGAGTGTTTTATTTTTGGTGTCTAATCCGCATATATATCACCATTGCTCTTCATTTTCTTGACTGTATATCTCTTAATTGTCAACATATACACGTGTGATTTAGTTTACAAAAATTTTTCATTGTCGAGAACCTCGATCAGAGAGTAAAAAAGGAGTAAGGTTCACAATGGTGTAAAACTAAAATGGGATATACCGGGCTAGGATTCGAGTTACAGGAAAAAGGGCTAAACCATCCACCCAAGAATGGAATCGTCAAGCGAAAACACTTGAAAACCTCATGGAAGCAGCTTTTCTTGCCACCAGACCTTTCTCCATCAATTAGAAATCTGATTCCGTCACTAAACACATTCCTTAAATTATAGCCATTTTTTTAGTGTTTATTTTTTCGTGTCTAATCCGCATATATATCACCATAGCTCTTGATTTTCTTGACTGTATATCTCTTAAATGTCAACCTGAACACGTCTGATTTAGTTTACGAAGATTTTTCAATGTTGAGAACCTCGATCAGAGAGTAAAAAGGCGTATGGTTCACAATGGTGTAAAACTAAAATGGGATATACCGTTCTAGGATTCGAGTTACAGCAACAAAGGCCAAACCAACTACCCAAGAATGGAATCGCTGAGTGAAAACACTTGACAACCTCCTGGAAGCAGTTTTTCTTGCCACCAGACTTTTCTCCATCAATTAGGAATCTGATGCCATCACTAAACACATTCCTTAAATTGTAGCCATTTTTTGAGAATTTATTTTTTGGTGTCTAATCTTCATATATATCACCATTGCTCTTGATTTTCTAGACGGTATATCTCTAAAATGTCAACATATACACGTGTGATTTAGTTTACGAAGATTTTTCAATGCCGAGAACCTCGATCAGAGAGTAAAAAAGGCGTAAAGTTCACAATGGTGTAAAACCAAAATGGGATATACTAGGCTAGGATTCGAGTTACAGGAACAAGGGCCAAACCAACTACCCAAGAATGGAATCGTCAAGCGAAAACACTTGACAACCTGCTGGAAGCAGCTTTTCTTACCACCGGACCTTTCTCCATCAATTAGGAATTTGATGCCGTCACTAAACAGATTCCTTAAATTGTAGCCATTTTTTGTGTGTTTATTTTTTGGTTTCTAATCCGCATATATATCACCATTGCTCTTGATTTTCTTGACTGTATGTCTCTTAAATGTCAACATATACACGTGTGATTTAGTTTACAAAGATTTTTTAATGCCAAGAACCTCGATCAGAGAGTAAAAAAAGCGTAAGGTTCACAATGGTGTAAAACCAAAATGAGATATACCGGGCTTGGATTCGAGTTACATGAACAAGGGCCAAACCAACCACCCAAGAATGGAATCGTCGAGCAAAAACACTTGACAACCTCCGGGAAGCAGCTTTTCTTGCCACCAGACCTTACTCCATCAATTAGGAATCTGATGCCGTCACTTAACACATTCCGTAAACTGTAGCCATTTTTTGAGTGTTTATTTTTTGGTGTCTAATCCGCATATATATCACCATTGCTCTTGATTTTCTTGATTATATATCTTTTAAATGTCAACATATACACGTGTGATTTAGTTTACAAAGATTTTTCAATGCTGAGAACCTCGATCAGAGAGTAAAAAAGGCGTAAGGTTCACAATGGTGTAAAACTAAAATGGGATATACCGTGCTAGGATTCGAGTTACAGGAACAAGGGCCAAACCAACTACCCAAG